>JAXCLT010035478.1:0-20762 GCA_035584435.1 Egregia menziesii
GATCTCAGTTAAGAACTCCCAAAGCAATTTTAGTTGCTCGCGGTTTAATACCATTAAACAACTTAGAAGGAGTAAAAAAAAATGTCACAAACAACAAATAAATCAACCCCAGAAACAAAATCTAATTCAAAATCACGATTTTCATTAGATAAGTTATCAAGCTCAAAGCGTAAATCACCAAAACGCTTAGGTCGTGGAATCGGTTCCAACACCGGAAAAACTTCTGGTCGTGGACACAAAGGTCAACGATCACGTTCAGGTCATAAAATCGGCTTTGCATTCGAAGGTGGACAAACACCATTTCATCGTCGTTTACCGAAGCGCGGCTTTAACAACTTTAACCGTAAAGTATTCCATCCGGTTCCGCTTGCGAAGATTGTTGAATTAAACATTGTCGAAATCACCCCTAAAGTTTTATTTGAAGCTGGATTGATTAACAGTGTCGATCAAGAATATAAAATTTTGGGAACGGCAAATTTAACCCAACCCTTGAACATTACTAGTCACCGCTGTTCACGTGTCGCAGAAGAAGCGATTGTTAACGGCAAAGGAACTTTAAAACTACTATTGAAATAAATAGATGGTTAAATTCTTTAAAACTTATCGCCAAATTATTAAGCGTGTTTTAATTACAATTTTATTATTATCCATTTTCCGCTTGGGATCTTTGATTACGATGCCCGGAATTGAACTAAAAAACTTTGAGAATACAACTAATAATAGTTTTTTAAATCTACTTTCAATGTTAGGAGGCGGTATTTTAAATCGAGTTTCATTTTTTGCGATCGGAATCTCACCATTTATTACGGCTTCGATTATTGTTCAATTATTAGCTAGTGGTTTAATTCCCGCTTTAAAGCGTTTGCAAATGCAAGGTCAAAAAGGTGAACGGAAGTTAAATTTAATTACCAAAATCATCATGATCCCGCTCGGATACATGCAAGCGCTTGGAACGATTAAAGCCTTGGAAAATAATGGAATTATTAAAATCAATTGATCTTTAATCGATAGTTATCAAGATCCGACCTTTTATTATTTTTTATGTCCGTTAATGCTGGTTGCTGGTTCGATGGTTACGCTTTTAATCGCCCATTTAATTAATCAAAAAGGAATTGGCCATGGAACTTCAATTATTATTTTTACGGGAATTTTATTAACTTTACCGCAAAATTTTGAAAAAGCGATTAAGATTTTATTTATCAGTCGTGATGTTACTTCGCAAGATTTAGTGTTAAATAGCGTTCGGTTTGGATTCTATTTGCTCATTTTAGCTTTACTGGTTTATTTAATCATTTTGCTAAATAATTCCGAGCGCCGAATTCCAATTCAACAAACTGGCGCTGGATTACGTTTAAATAATCAACGAATTTCTTTTCTGCCAATAAAAGTGAATCCGGCTGGTGTGATTCCAGTCATTTTTAGTTCAACTTTAATTTCAATTTTCCAATCAGTTGCAACGTTAATTAATAAACCAACGAGTGGTTATGCTAAATTTGTTGATCAATATTTTAATTTTAATTATTGATCGGGAATTATTATTTTTGCGGTGTTAACATTCTTTTTTGTGTTGTTGTACTCAAGAATTATCTTTAATACAGAATCAATCGCTGAGAATTTTTCAAAAAACGGAACTTATTTAATTGGAATTCAACCCGGTCAAACAACAGAAAAATATTTAAATCGAACTCTCAACCGTTTAAGCGTTTTTGGTGGATTTTATCTAGCTTTTTTGGCAATTTTTTCGATGATTTTTTCCAAGCTAGTTTTTCCTGAATTAGGCAATAACACTTTTATTATCAATGGAACTAGTTTATTAATTATGATTATGATTGGACAAACAATTTTACAACAGTTGAAAAACTTTCGAACTCAATTGTATTATGTTAATTTACGAAACCAAAAAGGAAATCAATTCCAATGATAAAAAAATTAATTGTTTTAATCGGTCCTCCGGGTTCTGGGAAAGGCACCTTTGGACAGTGACTTCAAAAAACTTATCATTACTATCACTTAAGTACAGGATCAATTTTGCAATACGCATTGACTGATCAAGAACTTAAAAATAAATTAGCTCCAATTTGAAAAAGTGGCCAATTAATTGATGATCAATTAATGAGCGATATTATTTT
Organism: Egregia menziesii; assembly: GCA_035584435.1. Classification (NCBI taxonomy): domain Eukaryota; class Phaeophyceae; order Laminariales; family Lessoniaceae; genus Egregia; species Egregia menziesii. The sequence goes on from JAXCLT010035478.1 coordinate 2,130, forward strand.
TCATACACTTCAAAAACAAACCACCACAACAACAATTATTTTAGATGGCTTTCCTCGTAATTTCGCCCAACAGGAATTATTAATGACAAAAATTGTAAAATTAAAAATCAAAACTTTGCAAATCGTCATTTTTGATCTTGATTTAAAGTTGTGTCAAAAACGAATCCAAAATCGTTTGATTTGTCCGACTTGTCAAACGATTTATCATCAAACATTTCGTCCCCCTCAAGTTGTTGATATTTGCGATAAAGACCAAACCCGACTTGTTAAACGTATTGATGAATCAAAGATTATGACGCGATTTTCTGTTTTTCGTCAACAAACTTTACCACTTATTAAATGATACAAAACCAACCCAAATCAAAAATTATTTGAAGTTTTCGTGATTGATGGTGATCAAAAAATTACAACAATTCAAAACCGCTTGCAAAAAATTTTAAAAATTGAGGATCAAAATGATTAAAAAACCACATGAAATTGTAAAAATGCGTCGAGCAGGATCTACTGTTGCAAAAATTTTAACTCATTTGCGCAAAATTGCACAACAACCAAATATGAATGGTATTAAATTAAATGAAATTGCTCATCAAATGATTTTAGATGCTGGTTGCAAATCGAATTTTTTAAATTATCATGGTTTTCCAGCCGTTTTATGCGTTTCAATTAATGATGAATTAGTTCATGGAATTCCAAACGAACGTTACTTTAAACCGGGTGATTTAATTAGTCTTGATTTCGGTTGTACTTATCAAAATTGACATGCGGATGCCGCATTATCGTTTCCAATTGGCAAACCAAGTCCTGAAATGCTTGAATTAATTACCGCCACCCGGAACAGCTTAAATTTAGTTATCAAAAAAATCAAACCTGGGATGAAAATTAATCAAATTGGGTGTATAATAGAAAAGTATATCACTGCGCGTGGTTATTATTTAACTGCTCAATACACAGGGCATGGAATTGGTAAGCAATTACATGAATTTCCACCAGTTTGAAACACGTGTCGGGCTGAACCAGATCTTGTTTTACAACCTGGAATGGTATTATGTATCGAACCAATGGTGCTAATCGATTCAGCTATGACTTTCGTTGCCAAAGATGGGTGAACTGTGAAGAGTAAGAATAAGAAGTTAAATTGTCATTTTGAAAAAATGGTTTTAATAACTGAAAATGGAACAGAAGTTTTAACAAATTATGCAGATTAGAAAAACAAAAAAACGTGACAATTTTATTGTTCAAGGTAAAATAATAAAAAACATTGGTGGTGGGGTTTATCAAGTAAAATTGGAAAACACTCATTTTATCAATGCGCACATTGGTGGCAAAATGCGAAAATTTTCAATTCGAGTTCTTGAAGGTGATACCGTAGAAGTTGAAATGTCAATTTACGATAATAGTAAAGGAAGAATCATTCGCCGTTTATAAAAAATTATGAAAGTTCGTACATCAGTTAAAAAAATTTGTAAATCATGCAAAATTATCAAAAGAAAGGGGCGCGTTGCTGTAACATGCTTAATTAGTAAGCATAAACAACGCCAAGGTTAATAAAAATGCGAATTAGTGGAGTCGATATTCCTCAAAATAAACGAATCGTCATTGCTTTGACGTACGTTCACGGTGTTGGAGTCAGTTTATCAAAAAAGATTTTAACCAATATTAATATTTCTTTTGATTTAAGGACTAAAAATTTATCCGATCAACAAGCAAATGCCATTTTGATGGAAATTAAAAAATACGCAACTGAAGGCGATGTGCGTCGTAGTGTGCAAATGAACATTAAACGTTTGAAAGAAATCGGTTCTTACCGAGGAATTCGTCACCGTTTACATTTACCAGTTCGTGGTCAAATAACTCAAAAAAATGCCCGAACCGCTAAAGGACCACGCAAAACTGTTGCCAATAAAAAGAAACCGGATAGTAAAAAATAATCCTTAGTAGAAAGCAATCGGAATCAAATTATGAGTATAAAAAAAACAACAAATTCAACAAAAGTTAAAAAACTTAAAAAAAATAAAGAAATCATTGAAAGCGGGATCATTAGCGTTCATGCAACTTTTAACAATACGATTATTAGTTTAAATCGTATGAACGGAGCGGTTTTGAAACAATCTTCAGCCGGAACTGTTGGTTATAAAGGCAGTAAAAAATCAACCCCCTATGCAGCCAAAATGGCAATGAAACAAATTTTAAAATTCATTGAAATTTATAAAATGCAAAAAGTGGCAGTCCACATTAAAGGAATCGGTCCAGGTCGAAATGCAATTTTACGAAGTTTGGAAGTTTCAGATCTTCAAATTGTTGAATTGACCGATAAAACGCCAATTCCACACAATGGTTGTCGTCCCCCCAAAAAACCTCGTGGTTAAACAATAATTAATTTAACGAACCGCGATCATTTATTAAATATAAAATATAAAATCTACATCAAGGAGTAAACAATAAATATATGTACCAATTTATCAAACCAGAATTTAAAGTTATCGACGAACAAAAAAACGATAATAATTTGGAATTCGAATTCCAACCCTTAGTCCAAGGATTTGGAACAACGCTCGGAAATTCACTTCGACGTGTTTTGCTTTCCGTTTTACCAGGAACAGCAGCTTTTGCTTTCAAATTATCAAACGCCGAACAGGAGTTTCAAACAATTCCTGGCGTTCATGAAAATGTTTTAAAAATCGGCTTAAACATCGAAAAAATAATTTTCCAAGCTGATCCAATTTTATTTCAAAATCAACCGTTTATCAAAATATTTAGTAAAATAACCCCCGGCACTAAAATTATTAAAGCTAGTGATATTGAATTAGCTGGTGGTTTAAAAATTATTAATCCTGAATTGGTTTTAATTAACATTGTTGATATTAAAACTCCAATTGAATTGACGATTTTAATTCGACAAAGCAATGGTTATGCAACTTTTGAAGAAAACCAACGAATTTTATCAAAACAATCTGAATCAACCATTGGTTATGTAGCAATTAACTCGCAATTTTCACCAATTCGTCAAGTTAGTTTTCATGTTAAAGAAATTCGGATCGGTGACGATTCAGTTACCGAAAAATTAAAATTAGCAATTTTAACAAATGGCGCATTAAATGCGAAATTTTGTCTTGGTCAATCGATCAAAATTTTATCAAATCATTTGGATTATCTAGGTGAATTAAACGATGGTTACACTGAATTTAAATTCGAAGAACCACCGGTGAAAAACCCAGTTAAAGAAGAAATTTTACTTCAAGAATTAGATTTTTCCGAACGAACGATTAATGCACTTCACAATCATGATATTCACACTCTGTCCCAATTAAAAAATTTAACCAAAAAACAAATTTTAGAAATTAAGAATTTGGGGCAAAAATCATTAAAAGAAATTGAAGAAAAACTAGAAAAAGAATATAATATTACCTTATAAGGAAAACTAAAATCGATGGCAAGAATTTATCATACTGCGCATAAGCGTGCAAAACGACGAAATTTAGTTCGTAATTTATTAACAGAACTGTTGATTCATGAATCAGTAATTGTGACTCGCGATTTCAAAAAAACAGTTAAAAAAGAATTCGATCAATTGATAACGCTGGCTAAAAAAAATACTTTAAGTCACTATCGTCAAGCATTGAATTTAGTTCGTAAATCACAAAAAACCACTGATCAAAAATTCATTATCACTAAATTAAAATCACTTGCGCAAAAGTATGCTAATCGTCCTGGTGGTTATTTAACTTCTGCGATTTTACCGAATCGCCGTGGCGATAATGCAACGACTTATTTTTTAAAATTGGTTAATTAAATTATCCTAAATGAAAGCATCAGCGAAAATCAAACCCATTTTAAGCGTTAGCAATCTTGGTTTTAATTATTCAAACAAATCACCAAACGTTTTAAACAATGTTAATTTTAAAATTTTGCCAAATCAACACTTAACTATTTTAGGTCATAATGGCTCTGGAAAAACTACTTTAGCAAAAATTATTGCCGGATTAGAACACAATTATACTGGAAAGGTTCAATTGTTTGATCGCCATCTTAATAGCAAAACAAAAATCCAACAAGTTGGATTAATTTTTCAAAATCCTGAAAGTCAGTTTGTTGGTTTGACGGTTGAAAATGATTTAGCATTTGGTTTAGAAAATTTGCGATTGCCACCACATACGATGTTAAAAAAAGTTAAAGCAATCACTAAACAATTTAATTTAGAAATGATTTTTAACGAAGAAGCAAACAATTTATCAGATGGTAATAAACAAAAAGTCGCAATTGCCGCCGTTTTAATTCAAGAACCAAAAATCATCATTTTTGATGAACCAACCAGTATGGTTGATCCAAAAAGTGAAAGTGAAATTGACAACATCATTGGTAAAATTAAAAACCAAAAAATCACCGTTATTGAAATTACTCATAATGTCGAACGATTATTAATTGCAGATCAAGTTTTATTATTAGAAAATGGACGTGTTAAATATTTTGGTTCCGCAAAACAATTATTAACCAAAGAAATTCTTTTATTAAAAGAATGTTTTGGTTTGAAATTACCGTTTTTTTACCGTTTATTACAATCACTTGAAAAAAAAGGAATTAAATTTAAAGCAACCCTAAACGAAAAAAATTTAATTGAAGAAATATGTCAAAAATTATCAAAATCACCAATCTAGGCCATCAAATTAATCATCCGGATAATAAAAATTTTTGAGTACTTCGCGGCATTAATCATGAATTTAGCTTTGGCAAAATCACTGCAATTATCGGTCCTTCCGGTTCGGGAAAAACAATTCTTTGCAAACATTTAAATGGTTTATTAAAACCAAGCACTGGAACGGTCCAAATTTTTGATATAAAAATCAATTCTTCCCAAAAAAAAATCAAAAACGTTCTTAAATTACGAAAAACTGTTGGTTTTGTATCGCAAAACCCGGAACGCCAATTGTTTGAAGAAAACGTTCATAAAGAAGTTATTTTTGGTCCTTTAAATTTTGGTTTTAATAAAGATGTTGCTCTCGCACAAGCAAAAAAATATTTTCATAGTTTAGGATGGGATATTAAGAATTTAAAACAATCTCCTTTTAAATTTTCAGGCGGTCAAAAACGCAAAATTGCCCTTGCGGGAATTTTAGCTTATGAACCAGAAATCATTATTTTCGATTCACCAACCGCCGGATTAGATGTTTTTAGTCAAGAAAAACTCCAAAACTTAATTTTAGATTTAAAAAACAACTTCCAAAAAACCATTATTTTTGTTAGTCATAATATGAATGAAGTCTTGACATTAGCCGATGAAGTCTTGCTCTTAGACCAAGGCCAAAAAATTTTACACACCACTCCAGCAAAATTGTTTCAAAATCGATTGATTTGTGAAAAATATCAATTCAAAATTCCGGATACAATTCGATTTATTCGAATGTTAAATGACGTTGGTGTCGATACGAAACATTTAAACTGACGCTCATTTCAAACTTTTTCAGAATCATTAGCTAATCAATTATCTAAAACTGAGGAAAAACATGAATAGTTTTATTTTTGGTCGTTATATTCGTGGCGATTCTCTAATTCATGCACTTGATGCCCGGATTAAATTTATTACTTTCATCATGTTTTTAGTGTGTCTTTTTATCAAAAAAAGTTTTGTAATTTATTTTGGATTATTTGGAGCATTAATCATGTTATTATTAGTTGCCAAACTTCCGAAAAAAATTTTCCTATTCATTATCAAAATTTTTTTGATTATGTTTTTTTTCCTAATAATTTTTAATATTATTTCAGTTTTAATTTCAAAAACACCCCACGAAAACCAAATTCCAAATTTTCAGGACCATTTTTTCACTGATCCGAAACTAGATTGATTCCGAAAAACTGTTTTTATTAACGCTTTTTATTATGCACTTCGAGTTTCAATGGTTATTATGTTAACGATTATACTAATTACAACAACTCGAACAATTGATTTAACTAATGCTTTGACATGATTGTTAAGACCGTTGCAAATCATCAAATTCCCGATCCATATTTTTACAATGATTATTACCTTAGCGCTTCGATTAGTTTCAACATTAATTGATGAAGCGAATTCAATCATGGATGCCCAAGCATCACGTGGTTTAGATTTTTACAACGGCAATCTAAAAATCAAAATCAAAACTTTAGTTAGCTTATTAATCCCCCTTTTCATTTCAATTTTTAAACGCGCCGATGAAATGGCATTAGCATTAGAATCACGTGGTTATGATCCGTACGCAAAACGGAGTCAATATCATCAAGCGATGTTCAAAATGAGTGATTGAATTAAATTCTCATTATTTTTGCTTTTATTTAGTGTTGTGATGGTGTATTTGAGTTCTGATTCATTAATTAAAGAAGTGGGAGATGTTTTTCAATTGGAAAAAATTATCGCTCATCACCATTAAAAAGAATGGTTTTTTGCTTAAATTAAGTTATAATTATATTAATATGAAACAAACGAAAATGTTGGCTAAAGAAGCCATTGTAAAAAAATGATTAATTATCGATGCTAACGAACATCGTTTGGGTCGTTTGGCAACGAAGATAGTACATTTATTACGTGGCAAACATAAACCATTTTTTACACCTCATAATGATTGTGGTGATTATGTGGTGATCATTAATTCAGCGAACATCATTTTAACTGGTAAAAAATGAACCGATAAAAAATATTATCGTCATTCACAATATCCCCGTGGTTTAAAATCAGAAACCGCTGAAGAATTACACACACGAAAACCAACCGAATTATTAAAATTAGCGGTGAAACGAATGCTTCCTCGCAACCGTTTAGCTCGTCAACAAATGAAACATTTATTTATTTATTCGAATAACATTCATAAACACACCGCTCAACAACCAAAGAAAGTGATTATAAATTAAATGATTAAACATCAACAAACTGGAAAACGCAAAACAGCTATTGCGCAATTATTAATTAGTCAAAACCAGCAAAATGTAGGTAAAATTTTAGTTGAAGTCGTTTCTAATAATTCGAAAAAACAAACTCGACAACTTGAATTAATTAATTATTTCAAAAATCAAACTCTCATCAACTTAATCAATAAACCAATGAACATTACTCGAACAATTGGTAATTACGACATAATTGTCCGTGTTCATGGTGGCGGAATTTCTGGACAAGCTGGTGCAGTTAGTCATGCATTGGCAATTTTTCTTGCTAAAACATCGAAAGATTATCGATTAATTTTAAAATCTGCTAAACTTTTAACACGTGATGATCGAACTAAAGAACGTAAAAAATTTGGTTTGAAAAAAGCTCGTAAGGCCCCTCAATTTTCTAAACGGTAAAATTGAAATGAATACTTTTGCTTTTTGGCCAAGCAATTTAAAATCAATTTTAAATGGGACTATGGCTCAGTGGTTAGAGCACACGGCTTATAACCGTGAGGTCTTGGGTTCGATCCCCAATAGTCCCACCATTATTAATGAAGTAAAGTCTAAAAAAATGGCACCCCCAAAAGGAATTGCACCTTTGACATAATGTTTAGGAAACATTTGTTCTACTACTGAACTATGGGGGTAAAATAATAATATAACTTATAATTTTACCTGGTTCCAAATTCTTTTGGTCCCTTTTTTTGTGAAAGTAATTAAATGAAATTAATAAAAAAATCATCTTGATCAATCCAAGAAATTAGTTGTGCTGGAATTTTTGTAGCACTTTGAATGACGCTCAGTGTTTTCAGCGTACCCTTAAAAATTCTGATGCACGAAGGTTATTTGCCAATTTTTTATTTTTTAATTTGAATTATTGGGCTTTTGTTTACGCCAATGAAAGCTTTTCTTATCACTTCAATCGGTCATTTTACATTTGATTTAATTTATTTACCCAATCCATTGTTTCTAATCGTTTGAATCGCTTCTGGTTTTTTCGCGGCAACAATTTCAATTCTCCGTAATCAAAAAATATGATGGAAATTACTTTACATTTTGCCACCAATTTATTATTTAATCGCCTTTTTTATCATGGGTTACATTCAATTTGATTCCCCATTCAAATATTTTGGTGTCAATTTTGGCGTTACGTTAGTGCTTTTAATTATTAACCCAATTTTTAATTTTATTGTAATTACCATTTTACAAAAACGACCACGATTTATCAATTTTTTAATCAATAATTTTACTTCACCGCCGGAAAACATCATTATCAAAAACAACCGTAAATCAATTAATCATTCATCCACAACCATTATTAAAATATGAAAACCATCCGAGAAACGCGCCATGGGTAAATATGTATTCAGTTTTTTTGGTGTTATTGTAATTTGATTAGGAACTATTTTGGGCATTTATTATTTTCCGACTAACAAAAAAAACCCGTCGGTTTTTGTAGTAATCAGTAGTTCAACTTCTTATACGGACAAATCTTTTAATCAAGAGGCAATTAATGGTGTTTGTAAATATTATAAAATTGCTATTAATCAATGCAACACCGGCGATGAAAAATTTCGAAAAAATATTGCCTTTGGATATCCAAATACCCAAATTAATAGTCAAAAAATTTTTAACTTCATTAAAGAAGTTAATGATCGAAAAAAAAGTGATATTTTTATCTTACCTGGGTTCACTTTCACTAATTTTTTAAAAGATTACGTTAAAAAACTGCAAGAATTAAAAATTAATTTAATTTCAATTACAACCAATTATGAACCGAAACAAGGTGATGGGTGGCCAGATAATTTGTATCAATATCAGTTTCAAGAACAAAAAGCCGGTTTCATGGCCGGATTATACGCCGGATTATATGCTTTGTTAAACTCAGATCAATTTAAAGATGGCGATTTAAAAACCCCCGGAAAACAAATTAAATTTTCTAGTTTAGGTTTGATTTTGATTCCACCAATTTTAGCATTTGGATTAGGTTTCAAAGCTGCAATTGATTATATTGATGAACATAAAAATGTTTTTTGATCAACTGCAAAAGACTTAAATTTTCCGCTCCCAAAAACCGCCAATGTTGGTCAAATTGACTTATATCATGAAGGTTTCAAAACCATTGGTGGAACCGATTTTAATATAAAAAATTCAGAAGCCCGTGAGTTAGCTCATAAAATGTATAAAACCGGTACATCAGTCATTTTTTCAATTGCTGGCATGTTTACAATTTCTGTTAATAGTCAATCTAAAATTGAAAATTTTCAGAATTCAAAAAACCAACATTGGGTAGTTGGTGTCGATGTTGACCAGGGATTTTCTCTATTTAATCAAACGGGGTGAAAAAGTAAGGATCAAATTTTAACTTCAGCGTTAATCAATGTTAGAAATATTGTTACAAAAAGCATCGAGCAAATCCGACAACATCGCCCAATGTCATCGACGACAATTGTTAAAGATCTAAGTTTTTTCAAAATTCCAGCTCGTTATCGAAATTTAGATAACCCTTTATGAAAAATTTGAATTCAAAACCAAAATTTGCTTGAAAATCAACCAAATATTGATCAAGTAACGAATCAAATTACTGAATTAATTAAACCTAAAAACTGAGATTTAGCAATTCAAAAATTACGCAATCAAGCAAAATGAAAAGCTAAATAATCAAAAAAAGGATTTCTAAATTGCTTGAATTTAACCCCCTAAAACCAAATTTTAATTCCAACACTAAATTAACCGTTTCAATGTGGCGAATTATTTGCGCACGCTTGTTTGATATTTTTTGTTGATTACTAATTTTGTTTTTGTTTTGGCAGTTATTAAAAAAAATCTTTCCTCATCAAAATCAAATCATTATCTTGTATTTACTTTTAAATGTGTTCATGTTGTTTTTCTTCGGATTATTTTTTGTCGTAATTCCGACCTTTTATAGCGGACAAACAATTGGTAGAAGAATTTTTGGAATTCAAATCATTACTGCAAAAACACGCGCTTTACTCCCGTTTCATTATTTTTTATTTCGTGAATTATTTTTAGTTTTGCTACCGTTTGTCGCCATTACTGCTTATTTAAATATTATTGCCCACTTTTGACCAACTCAAATTCAAAAACACTATCGGATTTCGCTTTTATTGCCAATTTGATTCGGATTTTTGTTTATTTTCCAAAAAATCAACCCAAATCAACAAATTTTTATTGATCGTTTTTATAATTCATGGATTGTAAAACGCTTATCAAAACGCCGTGATCAAAAAAAGTAATTTGGTAAAATCTTCGATTAAATAAGATAATAAAATTATGCAATTAAATTCCGAACAACAAAGCGCAGTTACAAAACCACTTGATTTAAATTTACGCATCATCGCAGGACCAGGAACGGGAAAAACAACTGTTTTAACATCCCGGTTTTTACATTTAATTAATCAAAAATTTATTCTTGCTTACCAAATTTTAGTTTTAACTTTCACCCGGAAAGCGACCCAAAATTTTCTAAAACGGGTGCAAGCGCAATTACCCCCCTCAAATGAACGTCTTAATATTTTTACTTATCACGCTTTTTGTTTTGAATTATTAATCCGCGAACAAAAACATCTTTTGCATTTTAAAAAAAATTCTCGTCTCCAAGTGATTGATGAAACTGATCAAAAAAATATTATCAAAACTTTTTTAACGGATTTAAAACCTAAATTTGATTTTCAAACTGATGCTCAATCAATATCTGAAATTATTCATTGAATTAAAACCCTTCAAATGAATTTTATTGAACAAAAAATCCAATATGATAAAATTTTGAAAGATTCAAAATACGAACTTCCTACTCAGCACCATGTACGAGAATTACTTTGAGATGTTTTTCAAAAATATTTGCATTATAAATCTCGAAACGACTTACTAGATTTTAATGACTTACTGGTTTTAGCTTATCAATTGTTAAAGCAAAACCCGCTAATTTTAAAGAAATGACAACGGCGTTTTCGACACATTATGATTGATGAATTTCAAGATACGAGCGCTTTACAATATAATCTAATCACGTTACTTACCAATTTTGGAAAACAAATTTCAATCACAATTGTTGGCGATCCCGACCAAACAATTTACAGTTGAAGAAACGCTCAAATCAAATTTATTTTAGAATTTGACCGTCATTTTGCAAACGTGGAAACAATTTATTTAAAATTGAATTATCGTTCTAATCCGGCAATTCTTGGTGCGGCCAATTTTATAATTTCAAAAAATAAAAATCGACTTCCAAATGAGTTAAAAGCTAAAGCAAAATGACCTTCAAAACCAGTGCAAATCCATTTTTTACCAAATCGTTTACAACAGGCAAAAAAAATTGTTGAAGCAATTAAAATATTACAAAAAAATGGTAGTAAATTACATGAAATTGCGATTCTTTATCGGGCAAACTGATTATCAGGATTTCTCGAATCAGAACTAATTAATGGTCAATTACAATATTATATTTTTAAAGGAATGAAGTTTTTCACGCGTCGCGAAATTAAAGAACTACTAATCCTTTTAAGTGCTTTAGTTAGCAAAGACGATTTTAACATTAGTACGATTTTACTTTGAATTCCAAAATTAGGTGCAAAAACTCTTAATAAATTTCAAAAAGCGGCGATTGATAACAATCAAACACTTTGAAATTTTGTTCTTCAAAACTATCAAATCAACGGAATGTTTAATCAATTCAAACCAAAAATTTTTGAATTACAAAAATGTTTTTCGAATTGATCTGCCAAATTTGAAAAATCACAATCTTTATCAGCAATTTGTGAAATCGTTATTAACGATTATTTTATACCGCGGCAAAAATCATTTCCAGACTGAGAAATTAAAGCAAAAAATGTTGAAGTTCTTCAAGAAATGATCAAAAATCACATGCAGCAAAATTTGCATTTATCAACTCGAGAACAATTAATACAATTTTTAGTTGATACTAAAATTTATCTTGCTGATGGTTTAGATCCCGCGCACAATTCTGTGCAATTAATGACGGTTCACAATACAAAAGGTTTAGAATTTGACCATGTTTTTATTTTTGAAACAAGTGAAGACGTTTTTCCCTCAAGACGTAGTAGCAATATTGAAGAAGAACGTCGTTTGTTTTTTGTTGCTTTGACAAGAGCTCGCAAAACGATCGCAATCACAACTGATTATATTTCCACTTCAATGTTTGTTGAGGAATTAGAACTTTTAGATAAAAATTTGGTTAAATCATAAAATTTATGGAAAATTATTTTTGCTATTTTTGTCAAAAAAATTATCAACCTTTAGATACTGATCAAATACTGACGGTTGCCAAAACGATCAACGGCAATCGATTTGAATTTTTTGATTGTCAAAAATGTAATCAAAAAATTTATTACTGAACTTATCGTGGAAGGATATATTTCGGACCCAAAATTCACGTCGTTTTATTAGAACCAGAAATTGTCGGTAACGTCGGAACAATCATTCGTTTAGCAGCCAATTTCAATTTTGGATTGCATTTAATTCAACCGTTCGGGTTTATTTATTCAAAAAAATGATTAAAACGTAGTAGTGCAAATCATTTAGATGCCATTAAACCATTTTTATATCAAAATTGACATCAATTTTTAAACATCAATTCCCCACGAAAAATTTTTTTCACTTCCGCCAAAGCAAAACAACAATTAAATCAACTTTCATTTCATAAAATTGGTTTACCGATTTACATTGTTTTTGGCAAAGAAGCAACAGGTTTACCGGAAAAATTATTAAATAATCCTTCCAATACTTTTCGAATTGAAACCACCAAAATCAATAGCATTAATTTAGCAAACAGTGTTGCATTAACGGTTTATAGATTTTTAACTGATTTTGAAATGGTAAATTTAATCTTTTAAATTCAACATTTTATGTTAAAATATTTTTAAAATTGCAGATGTAGTTCAAGGGCTAGAACTTTTGACTTCCAATCAAAAAATGAGGGTTCGAATCCCTTCGTCTGCTCCATTTAAATTTTATGAATCAACCAGAACCACAAAAACCGTTTATTCGTCGTCAAAATTTTATCATGCGATTATTTTTTGAAAGTAATTTTTTACTTTCGATTGGATTTATTGCGATTTTAATTTTGCAAACACTTTGAATTATCGCACGCACTCCAGGTTTTTCGGTTTCGGAAACACCAACTTTATTTCGAAATGCAATTATTATTTGTTTTGCAACTGCGATTGCTTGTTTTACGACTTATTTTATTTGTTTTTATTTTTTCGCGATTACAAATCGTTTATCTTGAAATTCGGTTCGAAAAACTTTATTCATGATTTGTGGATCAGTTTTCTTTGTTTTAGTAATTTCACAATTAAGTATTATTCGAGTAATTAAATCATCTTTATTATTTGATATCAGTCCCGATCGAATGTTTATTTATTTTTTTCCATTTTTGGTAATTGCAACCTTTACGGGAATTACAAGCGCCACCACTTTTATGCTTCGCTTTCGTCATGATCAAATTAGGACAAAACTAGCAAAAACTACAACATCGATAAATGTTGAAAACAAAGAAAAATAATCATTTAATTTCCGGAATTACGATTTCTGGAAATTTAACAATCGCTCACTATTTAATTGTTATTAAAAAACTTTTAAAACTCCAAAGTACTTACAATTTATTGTTGTTTGTTGCTGATTTACACGCCGTAACAATTGATTATGATGTTAAATTAATCCGTCAACGTCGTTTACAAACTTTAGCAACTTATTATGCGTGTGGTTTTGATCCAAAAAATGTTTTTGTTCAATCTGATATTTACGAACACAGTATGTTGTATTTTTTATTAGCTCGTTACGCAAGCATTGGCGAATTAAAACGAATGACCCAATTCAAATCTAAAATTCAAAAATATGGTCAAACCGCTGGTCTTTTTAATTACCCACTTTTAATGGCTGCCGATATTCTTTTATATGATGCGGATGTTGTGGTTGGCCCCGATCAAAAACAACACGTTGAATTAACTCGCAATTTAGCTTTAAAAATAAACAATCATTACGGTAAATCAGTTTTTAAACTTCCAAACTTACTAACGTTTGATCAAAATCACAAGATCCGTGATTTACAAGATCCAACGCAAAAAATGTCAAAATCACAAACAAATTCCAAAGGTATTATTTTTATGAATGATTCACCAAAAATAATTCGAAAAAAACTGACAAATGCAGTTACTGATTCGGAAAATAAAATTAGTTTCAATTTGAAAAAAAAACCAGGCGTTTCGAATTTAATTCTTTTACACGCTTTGATTAACGAACTAACAATTCCACAAGCAGTCAGCCAATTAGGCAAATTAGAAAATTACTACGAATTAAAAATGATTGTTGCTGATGGAATTATTGCCGTGATTGAACCATTTCAAAAAGAACTTGAAAAGTGATTAAAAAATCCTGACAAAATTCTGAAATATCGTCAGATTGGAACAAAAAACACACAACATTTAGCAAAAATTAAGTTTGCAAAACTCGCAAAAATTTGTGGTTTTGATTGAAAACTTTAATCGTCTTTTAAATCTCAAACCGCTTCTGGTTCATCAGACATTTTTCCACGTTGCTTACTTTTCTTTTCAATTGGAACTTGAATCGTGATTTGCTCCGCATCAATTTGTGAAATAATATTGGGTTCAAAATAAAAATTTTTCTTTTTATTGAATCGATTTCAATAAAATTTTTGGCGTTTTTCTGTACTCAAAAAAATAAAGAATGGATGATTAAAATATAAATAAAAAATCCAAAAAATCCAACTGATTAAATTTAAAACAAAAGCGCCGATAATGTGAACATAAGTACTTAGACCACCAATTAACATTCCTATTATTCCACCACCATCATATTGCGATGAAAAAACACCATTTCAATTAAAAAACGTTTGGGCATTGTTGACACTGACTTCTAAAACACTATTTACCTTTCAATATTCAACGTATTTTGGCAAAAAATTTTGATACAAATAATCTTTGTATGTAATATTTTTGTTTATAAAAGCCAAACTTATTAAACTAACCATTCAAAACAAATTAATCAACCCTCAAACCAATTTTTTCTTATTTATAATTTTTCAATATTTTTTAATCAATCCTTTTTTAGTAATCGTGTTGTAATATCAAAAAATAATGAATATAAAATAAAAATATTTTAATCAACCAAAAATAAATCGATGAAACACATCATCCAAAAATTGACCAAATCAAGTAATACGAAGAACTCCTAATATATCTAAAAATAGCGATATTCAAAACAATGTTATCAAAATGATTTGTTTTCATTGTTTTGGTTTCGAAAATGATTTTTTCTTAACCGTTCGAAAATTAAATTTTTTTTTAGTTTGTTTCATTGTTGTGTTTTTTCTTTAAATAAGCTAGATAGCCAATCATGGCTGCGTTATCGGTGCAATATTGTTTGTCCGCTGCTAAAAAATCTACTCCCGGAATGTTTATTAATTTTTTCCGTAAGTGGTTATTTGCCATTACTCCACCACCAGCGAGAATTGTTTTAATTTTATATTTTTTTACTGCTAATATAATTTTTTTTTCAATTGTTGTAAAAATTGCTTTTTCGAGTGAAGCAGCAAAATTATTAATATTTAATGTTGTTCGATTTTTTTTAATCCATTGAATGCAGAATGTTTTTAAACCAGAAAATGAAAAATCTAGATCTTTTCCTTGATAAACAGGAAGTTTAATATTTGGCGTACCATTTTTTGCTAATTTTTCAATAATTGGCCCACCCGGATATTCAAGTTGTAAATAACGGGCAATTTTATCAAGACATTCTCCAGCCGCATCATCTCTAGTTGCTCCTAATATTTTAAAATTCAATTGTTGATCTTCAACCAAAAATAATTGGGTATGTCCACCACTGATTACAACTCCGAGAACGGGAAAAGTGATTGATTTTTGATAACTCGCAATTCAGAAATGGGCTTCAACATGATTAAGAGCCATAATTGGTGTTCCAAAGCGTAATTTGATCGTTTTTGCGGCCGATCTTGCCACTTGTAAACAACCTTCTAAACCAGGATGGTCTGCATAAGCAACTAATTTTACATTTTTTCAATCGATGTGATTTTTAATTAATATCTTTTGAATGAGTGTTGGCAATCTTTGAACATGTAAATCACTTGCAATTTGGGGGACAACTCCTCCAATTTTTTGAAAACTATTAATTTGTGAATATGTTATAACATCAAAAATTACACCATTTTCTAACAGTGCAACACTTGTTTCGTCACAAGTTGTTTCAATTGCTAAGATGGTGTTTGTTTTCATTTGTTTTTGTAAATTTATTGGTTCTTATCTCAATTCATAAGATAAGTTTTATGATAATATATATTATATGATTAAAATTAAAATTTTTAAAAATGAAACTAACACTCATTTTATTAAACGTTTCAAAAAGGCAGCAAAATTTCAACGCGCAAAATTCCGCGAAAAAGAATTTTTTATTAAACCAAACAAACGTAAAGCAGTTCGTTTTTAATTTTTCGCCATCATTTCAGCTTTAATTTTGCTTAATTGTTTTTCAATTTTGCCTTTGCTTGCTTTAATTGCTGCAAAAATATTTAAATTTTTTTGTGAAACATTAATTTTGTGACCTGAATTAATTAAATTAATATAAATTTTAACAAAGAAAGTTAATTCTTTATTAATTTCAAATGATATTTCGGCGTAGTTTGATTCATAATCTAAAAATCGATATTTTAATTTTAATGATTCGATCATCTTTTCAAATTTAAATTTAATTTTGTTATTATTTTCTTTAAAGTTTTTCCCGTGTATCGTAATTCTCATCATTTCCCCCTGATAATTTTTTCCAAATACTTATTATTTCCTTTTTTAAGTTTTCATTTTGCGAATTTTGATCAATTTTTAAACCATCATTAGAATGATATTTTGGAATGATGTGTAAATGATAATGGTTGATAATTTGACCAGCAATTTTATTATAGTTGTTCAAAATATTAAAACCTTTAGCATCTAAACGCTCTTCAACTAACTTAACTGTTTTTTGAACAAGTTTTTGAACCGCTAATAATTCGTGATCTTGCAAATCTTTTAAATTGGGCACACAATTTTTACTGATGACTAAAATGTGTCCACTACTGATTGGGAAAGCATCTAAAATCGCAATCGCATATTTATTTTCAAAGACGTAATAAGCTAAATTGATTTTTTTAATGATATTGCAAAAAATACACTGATTTAATTTTTGATGTATTGCCATTAATTCGTTAAATTTTATGCCTTTTATTGACTTTATGATATAACAAAAATAATTAAATTACCGAAAAATACACTTTTTCTATTACTTTTTTTAATAAAATGTTTAAAACTTTTAAATTAACTGATGATTTTCAAAAATTTATTGTAAATTATCCTAACTTAATCTATCTAAATAATGCCGCAACAACAATTCGACCCGATATCGTTGTCGATACATTTCAAAAAACGTATCACAATTTCCCTTTTTCAACAAATAGTATTGATAATCAAATTTCAGCGTTAGGATTAAATTATTACGAATCAATTCGCAATCAAATCGCCACTTTTTTTAATTGTGAAAATAGCGGGGTTGTTTTTACTCCATCAACAACTTTCAGTTTAAATCAGGTTGCTTTTGGTTTTGCGTCTCAATTACAAAAAGATGATGAAATCATTCTTTCTGATTTAGATCACAATGCTAATTTAGCACCTTGAATTGCTTTAACTAATAAACTAAATTTAAAAATTAAATATTTGCGCTTTAATTTCTCGAAAACTGATTATCTGAAACAATTGAAAAATTTATTAACGAACCGCACAAAAGTAGTTACCTTTCCTTTGATTGATAATACGATTAGTTATCAGTTACCAATTAAGCAAATCATCACATTATTGCGAAATTTCAATCCGGAAATTAAAATTATTGGTGATGCAACACAAATGATTGGAAAGACTTCATTTAATTTTAAAAAATCAGACTTCGATCTTGTTTGTTTTTCGTCTCATAAGATGTTTGGACCTTTTGGATTGGGTGTTATTTTAAGTAAACCATTATTTTTAAAACAACTAGAACCGTTTTTAAAAGGAGCAAACAGCGTCATCGAAATTAAAAAAAATTTCTTGAAATACAATGCAATTCCTAATCGTTTCGAAGGAGGTACTAGTGATTTACCAACCCTTTTCGCGTTTCAAGCCGCCCTTAAATTTTTAACTCGTTTTAATTTGACGACAATTGAAAAACACATTCACAAACTGTATCAATATTGTTTAGAAAAATTAAAATCCATTCCCGAAATTGATATTTTTTCCCACGGACAATCTTTTGGCGCTAGTTTAATCTTTAATTTTCGCTTTTTAAGTGCCCATGATGTTGCAATTTATTTAGCAGATGTATCAAAAATAATTTTACGAAGCGGTAATCATTGTGCCTTCTTAAGCGAGAAAATTTTTAAAATAAAACAAACTCTTCGCGTTAGCTTTCATTTTTATAATGATTTATCTGATATTGATAAACTTTATGAAATTTTAAAAGAAATCGCAAAAAACCCCCGACTTGTTTTAGAACAATTTCATAAAAATTTACAAAATAAGCTTTTTAAACACGGCAAAATCAGCGAGTTTCCACTTTCAATTCAAAAACCCAAAATTTGAGAGATTAAAAATACCACGTGCTCTGATTTTTTGAAAATTCAATTTTTCCAGAATCAAACTGGTCGTTGACAATTTGCCTTTCAAGCTG
>JAXCLT010035588.1:0-20552 GCA_035584435.1 Egregia menziesii
TCAAACAAATAAAAATCTGAAAAAATGAAGTGCAGCGACTCGCGTCGCCAAACTGCCCCTTTTCAGAGGTGCCCTTATGATGGTACACTTTGAACCGCAAAATGACACTCAGACAAGAAACATGAATAAAACATGAAATTTCTTCGGTTTTTTGTTTACAAAACACCCCCCAGGAGCAATATGGGTAATATACACCAATATCAAGCGGTGTATTACGTAGATACCACTACCACTCAAACATACTCATAATATCATGAATAAAATACTAAAAACATTCCTTGCCGCAACGCTTGTGGCTTGCTCCTCCTCTATTGCTCAGATTGATCCTCCTGAATTCGATCAAATCTCGGACTATGATTTTGAAGTGTCACTTTCTTTCAAAATGGAGTGCATTGCGAATGGAGAAGTCGAAGAATTCCCTAGAGCAAACGAGATTCGCTCGAGTGCTGAGCGATTCGTAGTGAGAGCTAACGACTTCCTAGAGCAAGGCGAATTTTTGTACATTGTTGGATTTTTTGATCAAGGAAATTTCCCGTCTGAATTCAGATTAGTTACTGCTGATATGTCAGGCAACATATTAAGAGAATTCCTGGACGCCCAAGCCGCTCCCGTTGGAGATCTCTTCGATGTTGGTCCTTTGGGAGGGCTCGATTCAAATGTCCCTATCGTAGCAGAATTTAGGGCACGCCCAAGCACCGTTAGTGCTGCACTTTTCTTCACACCTACCTTCGTTCTGCCTCTTGGGATACTGGAGGGAGAAGACTATGTTTTGTTTCTGACCGCCAGCATGCAGTTCACATATGGAGAAAGGCTTGGCGACGATGCCAACATGAGACTAACGACAAGTGCACTATATGGATATGGTTTTCTAGACGAACCTGGTAGTGAAGACTTTTTGGTCAGGAAGGGCGAAATCGACGGTTTTGGCGTAATCAATGGTGGTTTCTTCTTCAGAGAAGACCCAGAGCGCATTAATAACGGAGATCTTAATAATATTCAATAAATTCAATGAGTAAGACCATTACTTGACTCAACACAAAATTTATTCTCAAAATAGTATGCCTACAGCACCGTCTAAGGACATACATCAAACATGAGACATTATTTTTTATTTTCAGCCGCCGCGATTAGTATCGCGGCGGTTTTTTTTTCCATAGGGAAACACAGCTCTCAAAAACAGGGTGACGCGTCATCGATTACTGACACAGACGTTACAGCTGATCAGCGGGATTACGTGGATACCAGCTCTACAAAACCGATTCCAATAGCAAAATTACCGCAGCCAGAATCGATAGAAAAACAAATCTTACCTGAAATCCTTAAGGAACTCCCTCCACCCCTACTGCCTCCCCAGTCAGATTCGGAAAGTGAAGCATATAAAAAATGGCAATTCGAACAGGCTCGAAAGCTTCATTCACTTAGCAAACGATCCGATAGAGACGCTTTATTGCAACTTTTAGGTGAGTCTCAAAGCACAAGCAAGTTGGTTCGGGAAACAGCACTTTCAACTCTCGTGGAGATTCATAACCGCGAGGCGATTCCCTATCTTGAATCCTTATCCGAACAAACGCAGGATAACGGTCTAAAAGAACACTACAGCGAAACGATTCGCCTTCTCAAAATGCAAACATTCTCAGAGTATCGAGAGAAAAAGAAGGCTGAAGCAGCAAAAGCGAACCAGTAATTCAAAAGAGCGGTCTTCCCCCAGCACCTAACGGTGCTTGAAGCCTTTCTACGGACTTCAATTGTTGTAAAGATTGTAGCTCGCACATAGAATCATATGTTGTTCGTTCCGCTCCTTGAACCAGAGCAGAACAAACCCTAAACTAAATTCAAAGGCTGACGAGGCCTCACGGTAAATTTAACCGCACAGCTAATAGTCGTTTCTTAGAATATTGACTTTGTTTTTGAACCAAGCACTTAGTCTTAAGTTCTGGGGTAGTTGGTAAAAGTAAACCCCAATGAACTCTGAAGTTCGCCAGCCTGCCAAAAACAACAGCATGAAACAAATCACCGATCTACCTAAAATCATAAAAAGAAAAACCCTGAAGATTTTAAGAAAAAATGACACGCTATGCTCCCATATTGATCGGCTCGAACTGAAGAAACGCTTCAAAAATGAAATTGATTTGATAGATCGCGAGCTAAAGGGGTCCACTCAAAAAACAAGCGTCCTTCACTACTCTTTGAATAAAGCAGCCACTCAATATGTAAAAGACATACTAGTTTTTGCGGCAGAGAAGAACAGCTTGATACCTATCAACCTTGCGGGTTATGCCTTCAGGACACAATTCCCCTACCTAGACCGACTAGCGGAAGACGATAATCACTACTCCTATCTGTTTCACCCCAAAGGTTTCCTTTACAGTGTTTTAGGCGGACCAATTCACTGCATAGAAGAGCTCGAAGCCTACAAAAAAGTTCTAATTGTCAGAGATCCTCGCGACATGCTCGTATCCTCTTATTTCTCAAAAGCAATTAGCCATCCAGTGCCACCGAAAGGCAGCTCGACAAGAGAACTATTTCTTAAAGAAAGAAAAGAGGCTCAAAGTTTAGGGGTAAATGAGTATGTACTAAAATCTTCGCAGTCAGTCCTACATGATTACCAAAAATACCTAAACTGGGCAACCGAGCTGAATTCTGCAGGCGATAGTCTGCTTCAGCTTAAGTACGAAGATATGATCGGTAGTTTTGACTCATGGCTTAGTAAGCTCTTGGATCACTGTGATCTACCCTTAAAAGAGTCCAACTTTAATCATCTGGTCGAAAAACACAATGCTAAGCAACGCACGAAAGAGGCCCCGAATCGCCATCTAAGAAAGGGGAAAGCGGGCGACCATAGAGAAAAGCTAAGTCCACAAACGATTGCTCAACTAGATGATCTATTCTCAGAAGTTCTTAAAAACTGGGGCTACAATAGCTGAGAACTAATGGATAAAGAACGATTAAGCCTGCTTATTTTTTCACAACGCTTCCCTCCGGGAATTGGCGGCACACCGACTGTGATGGGGAACTTATGCTCTACGCTTCCGAAAGACCGCATACACGTCGTTTCGCTAGGAGAACGGGGCGAATCGTTGAATAGGACTCAGAACGACGACCTTCCACATACACGACTTGTGCATCCAGGTAAACTGCGTCGAAAAATTGATCCAGCGTTTTTTTCTATTATACCGAAAGTAATGAAAGAGGCCCGGAAAGCCTCGAAGGGCACAGGAGCCATCCTCGCCGTCTACCCTTCAACCTGCTTCATGCTGTCAGCCTACTACTTTTCCAAGAAGCATAAGCTTCCATTTTACCCTTATTTTATGGATACTTGGACAGAAGGACGCGGACACCAATTGGAACGTTCGATGGCCTCCTACTACGAACCCAGGCTCATGGAGCATGCAGCAAAAGTCTTTGTATTAACTCCAGCTCTTGAACAGTTTTTTGGAAATAAATATCCCAGAATTCGAAATAAGATCCAAGTTCTCCCACACTCAATTCAGAATCCGGAATTACAGCCATCTGCTGATGACCAGTGGAGCCATGAAGGCTTGCATATTGTTTACACTGGACAGGTATATGGTCCAACTGTTGATCCAATTCAATTACTTCTCAAAAGCTTTGATCAACTTAAAGAACTCAATCCATTACTTACAATTTCGTCTCCGGACTCCTTACATGCCTTAACCACTTATGGCTTAGTCAACAACCCAAAGGTCCGCTTAGTCTGCTTGGACAGTTCTCAGCAAGTCGGATCACTCCAAGCTAGCGCAGATATCTTATTCAATCCGGTGTCCTTCGAGCGCAAAGACAACCTACAAGTAAAAACACTTTTTCCCACTAAAACGATCGAGTATCTGCGAGCCCGCCGCCCGATGATAGTTTGCGGCCCTGATAACACGGCCTTTGTGTCATATGCTAAGGAAAAACAGTTTGGATATGTGGTAGATCAAAATGACCCCACGGTTCTGGCGTCTTACTGTAGAACAATATTTGAAGGAAACACATTAACTCAAGTTGAAGTAGCCGGAGAGGAGGAGTTAGCTGGGAGAGATTCTAAGCTGATCGCTCAAAGCCTGTGGAATGAAATAGGCTTGGGGAGATAAAAACCGCAGGAAATAAGACATCGGGCTTAATCACCCCAGCTCTACTCATGAAGCGTCTTTGTGATCTGCTATCCTACAATATGCATTTAAGTCGTTTGTTCAGAACAACTAAAATATACGATAGTACGATGGAAATTACTATTATCAGCAAAAACTTAAGCTGAAAATCGACGCTCGTGAGCTTTGAGAGTAATGAATTTGCGAATGGATGAATCAAATAAACCCCTGTGGCCAAGTGAGCTATATGGGTTTTGTTTCCTAAAAAACTATTCTGGATAGACAGAATTAGAAAACATGGTGAGACAATCAGTAAGCTGAATAATAGATCCACACCCTTTGACGGTATTTTTCCATAAAAAATTGCAAGGGATTCTGCTGAAAGTAATAATAGCCCGAGCACAAGAATAAGAGCGGTTTGTCGTGCCGTTAATCTTGTGGCAAATTCGTGGCGCTTGATCAGGAATCCAATAACGAGAAATGGGTAACAGAAAAAAATGGCATTTCTAGAAATCCAATAACCTCCGCCTAGTCTGGGAAAGAGGTCGGTTACAGACTCGTATTTGATTAAAATTCCAACGATATAGAGCGACAAAGAGAAACATATTAAAATCCTTGTTTCCCATCTCCTGCTAAAATGGAGAAGAATCCCACCCCCCAAAACTCCGATTAGATACCAAAGATGATCATAGCCAAAGATAAGAAGCGTGAAGCTAACTCGATTCCGATAAAAATAAAAATAAAAGGCCATCCATATAAGATAGAGAATCCCTAGCCTCCCGGAGAACTTGACTATGAATTTTGACGTAGCTTCCTCGGGGTAATAATAGCCTGTAATCAGAAGAAACACTGGAACAGCGATCCGGAAAACCCCATTTTGTAATAGAAAGCCAAGCCAATCGGGCAGCTGTAACAAACTTGCAAAATGCAATGCAACCACTACCAGCGCCATGGCAAATTTAGTGATGTCCAGAGATAAATTTCGCATTGTATTTTAATTCAATTCAATTAGCAATCAGTTTGGACTTCCATCTGAAACCTCACCGAACTACATCTAAGCTAGAACTGCAAAATGTCGAAACGAGGAAATCTCCTCATTGAGACTAAATTCACAGCAAACAGATATTATGATCAGCAAAAAGCACAAGGCTGTTTTTCTTCATATTCCGAAAACTGCAGGAACCTCAATTGAGGCAAAGTTAAAAGGGGTCGAGCAACAACCTGAAAAGGGTTTTCAAGATCACCGCTCACTAAGGGAAATCATACCTATCACTCTCAAACAAATACCTAGAATTCTCAACAAAAGACACGAGGGCATTTCACGCAAAAAGGTAATACATAACTATGTGCAAACTAAAAGAGATCGGCATATTAACCATGATGATTACAAGACGTATTTCAAGTTCACCATCATCCGGAATCCTTGGGATCGTTGTTTTTCATGGTATAGAAACACTACAGAAACAAAAAGAACCAGCGATAGCTTTGCAGATTTCCTACGGAACAGCAGAAGCAACTGGGCCTTGAGACCACAACTATATTGGCTAAAGAATTGGGAGAACAAAGTCGAACTTGACTTCATTGGACGCTTTGAATCGCTGAATGAAGACCTACAATTCATCTCTCAAAAATTGAATCTAAAAGACCAAGATTTCCCTCATCATCTCGATACTAAGAAGCTAGACTACAGAGATTATTATACCGAAGAGCTTGTTGAATTAGTCCGCGAACTCTACGCCGAAGAAATCGAACTCTTCGGGTATAATTTTGAAGGGTATTAAATTAGATTTGAGCTTCTCAACTCAACACTCATGAAAAAAATTCAACCCGTACTGACATGTGGATGGACTGGCTACGTAAAACCCACGCTCAAAATACTTGAAGAGCAGTTTGAAATCCTTGACCCCATTTTTGCTCCCATTCCCCAAAGCCTTGATTATTGGTATATGCTTAAAACATTTCGGCTTCCTAAAAGTGCGTGGCGACGCGAATGGAAGCGATGGACAGAAGAGATGCCTATTGCATTCAAGGCACGCACGGCTGTTTGCCAAAAAGAGCTGGAGAAGCGTGCCGGCAGTTATGATCTTGTCTATCTTTCTGGAACGCTTCACAGCTTAGGCAAGTGGACGGATAAAAGTAATACCGTTTTGATGAATGATTCAACACGCAAACTCTCGTCATCAAATGCCAACGACAGTCAAAGGCACTTTCCCAGCAAAGCATTGGCCGATGAATGGTTCAAACTCGAGGGCGATGTATTCAATCATTGTAGTGCTGTTATCGTCGGTTGCGAACGTGTGCTTAATTCAATGACTCGTGATTATAACGTAGATCCAAAAGTCATCCACAACTGCGGATTCCTTGCTGGCCTAAATCATTCTAATTCTGGCAAAGAAAAACGATTCGATGGACAAACCATCCTATATGTTGGCAAAGGTGATTTTGAGAAGAAAGGAGGATACTTTCTAATAGAAGCATTTAAAAAAGTGCGAGAGGCAGTTCCGGAAGCTCGATTGATCGTTGCAGGGCAAAATCAAGAGTTTGATGTCGCAGGCGTGACGAGCGTAGGATTTGTAAAGGATCGCGATGAATTGAGAAATTTATTTGAGCAAGCTCACGTATTCGCCCTACCCTCCTACATTGATCGTAACCCGCTGACTTTAGTAGAAGCCATGTCAGCTGCGACTCCGGTTATAGCCACCACTTATGGTGCAATGCCAGAAATAGTTGGCGATGCCGGCTATACCGTTGAACCTGGTAACATCGAAGAACTCGCCTCGAGACTAGTTGAATTATTAAAAAATAAAACTCACGCTGAAAGACTAGGGTTAAACGGCAGAAAGCGCTACGAACAAATCTACTCCGACAAGATTGTAGGCGAGAGAATATTAGAAGTTTTTAGACAAGTCGCCTACAGCTAGATGGACACTCTCAGACCAATACAAGGCCTATGGATAGGTGAGCAGCTTTCAGAGATCGAACAGTTGTGCATTCGTTCATTTCTCAAGAACGGACACGCCTTTCATCTTTATACTTATGGACCAGTAAAGAATATCCCGAAAGGCACAGATATAAAAGATGCCAATGCGATATTATCTAATGATAACATTTTCCGTACAAAAAAGCACAATAGTCTCGCGATTTTCGCAGATTGGTTCCGATGGAAACTCCTCTATGAAAAAGGGGGATGGTGGGTGGATATGGATGTTATCTGTCTCAAACCCTTTACATTCGACAAACAAATAATAAATTGTGGAGAAAAAGATGACATGGCGAGTATTGGCGTCATGTATTATCCAATGAAACATCCAGCAACAAAACTGATGCTGAATAGTGTAGAGAAACCATCCAAATTTCTAGAATGCGATTCAAATAGAACACGAATGAAGAAACTTTTCACGTGGAGTTGGCACAGTTCAGATTGGCTACGTAAAAACACTCCTTGGGGAGCGATATCCGGTCCAACGGTAATGACAAGAGTGATCCGCCACTTGCATATGGACCATACAATTCTGCCAAGCGAAACATTCTATCCAATTCATTACAGAAATTGGCGGGATATCTTTAAGCGCGATAATCCCAAACAAGAATTCCCCTCTAATAGCTACGCGGTTCATCTTTGGAATGAATGCTTCAAGAATGAAATCGATAAAGATGCCTCATTCCCTAAAGGCTCAATAATTGAAGCATTGTCTAATCTCTACAAATAGAATGAAAGGGAACGAAATAAAGATCTGTCATCTGGTTCTATCTTTAAACCACGGAGGCATGGAGAACGGTATCGTCAACGTGACCTCCCGCATTCCAACTTCGAAATTTCAGTCGCGGATTCTTTGTATTCGGGAAATGGGATCGATGCTCAATCGTTTGCCAAACACCTGCCCTGTCGATTGCCTCAAATACAAATCAGGGTTCCATCTCCTCGGCGTCTGGAAAATTGCCCAGTATCTGAAAAAGCACAACATTCGCATATTGTATACTCACAATGCAGCCAGCCTAACTTGGGGAGGGCTCGCAGCTCAATTATGCCCTCAAACGGTATGGATTCACGGTGAACACGGCTATCCCAAAGGCATTAAGCGCTTGAAGCCTCTCCAGCAATGGCTGATCACTAGGGCAGCCTATATCACCGCAGTTTCAAAAAATTTGATTCAAGAAACTAGACAATCTTACAATCGGCAGAAATTAGACGTTAATGTCATCTCAAACGGAGTCGACACGGTACGTTTCCATTGCGCCACGACCGACGAGAAACGAAGATTACGTGCGGAACTGAACATTCCTGACGATGCGTTCGTCCTAATTGCAGTTGGTCGCCTAGAACCGAGAAAGAACCAACAATTTGCAGTTAAAGTCCTATCAGACATTCAAAAAAGAGGCTTTAAGCGTGCCAGACTTCTTTTAATCGGCAAAGGCTCGGATGAACCGGAGCTGAGAGCGCTCACCAAACAGAACAAACTTGAATCAAATATTGATTTCCTCGGCTTTCGGGACGACATCCCGAACCTTTTACGATGCGCCGACCTGCTTCTCCTACCCTCACGCCAGGGAGAGGGCATGGCAAATGTGATTCTGGAGGCCAATGCCAGCGGTATACCTGCCGTGGCATCCAAAATTCCGGGGAACAACGATTTGATCATTGAGGGCCACACTGGGCATCTTGTATCCGTGGATGCAGACAACTCCGTCAGCCTGTGGTCTGAGACCATTAGTGTCTATTACAAGGATCCAAAATTACTTAGTCGAATGGGTAGAACAGCAAGTGAACATGTCACATCGAAATTTAGTATGGATAAGATGGTCTCCAACTATATGAACCTTTATCAAAGCCACGATAAGCCACGATAAGCCACGATAAAGAACCTAAAGAATGCCTTTTTTCATCACAATATGTTATACGATTCTGATCTTCGCACGACCGCAGGATTGGCTTCCGTTCCTGAGCAATATTCATCCCGTGGATGTGGCCGCGATCGGAGCGATTTGGGTCGTATTTTCTCACTTGTTACTTGAAGGTCATTCGAAAACGAAAAAGCAGTTTTGGAACTCACCCCAGGTATGGCTGGTACTGGCCCTCTGGGCATGGGTCATTGCTGTCTATATCTCTCAGCTCTTCGCCAAAGAGATCATCGAAACTTGGGAGTTTCTAGGGAAAAAAACTCTAATATTTTGTTTAATCGTCCTCACCGTCAATACGCGGAAAAGACTCGAAACGATTATTTGGGTACTATTAGGGTGCTACCTGCTGCTCGGTTTCCATGGGCTACTGCAAAGATTCACCGGGGAAGGGCTCGGAGGCTTACGTCCGAGCTCGCATTTTGATGGTGTGCCGAGAATTAAAGGCTTTGGGATTTTTGCAGGATCCAACGAAATGGGGGGCCTCGCCTCCTTTGCCATCGTTCTCGGACTCGGCCTAGCTCGAGCGTATGGGCTAAATTTAGCCAAAAGCATTCCAGCTGCCCTACTGTCGGCAGGTATGAGTTTTATCTTACTTTGGACACAAAGCCGTCAAGCAATCCTCAACATCGCTGTGGGCCTAAGTGGGCTATTACTACCAAAGCGACTCCGCTACGCAGTCATTACATTATCTATAACACTACTATTATTTCTAACCGCAATTAGCTTTCACGGTCGGTGGAAAGGAGATCTAGGAAATGACGACAGTGTGAGTGGAAGAGTTGCTATCATCACAAAAGGCCTACAGCTCTTCAAAGCGAATCCTATACTAGGAGTGGGTCTAGGGCGCTCCACTGACGCCATTGATGCAGGGATTCCGCCCCACAATTCGTTTTTAATGGTGCTCATAGACAACGGTTATATTGGCTTCAGCATTTGGACGGGAATATTTATAGTTAGTTTTTTTCAAATGCGGACGCTGATGCTAGCGACTCCTGAAAACGAAGAAGACGCGCAGCTGAAAAGACTGGTTTCCCCGATGATGGGGTTATTGTTTGCCCTAATGTGCTCCTCCTATTTCACGAACCGCCCCTACCATGCTGATTTATTTTTCTACTGGGGTCTTTTTACTGCATTGGGTAATATTTCGGTTCGGGAGTGCGAATTGGAAGATCGGCCTCTCTTCTTTAAAGCAACAGCACTCTGGGGCCGTCTTGGGATGATCGTCTTACTTGGCGGAGTGATCGGGGTCACGGGCTTACACCTAACCTCCCGACTCTTTAGATCGATCTTTTAGGAAGATGAATGTAGCGTTCAGCATCGACGTGGAAGAGTTCTTTCATGCAGAAAACATGAGGCAACTTTGCCCCCAAAGCACGTGGGCGCACCAACCCACGCAACTTCCGGGTACCGTAGAATGCCTGCTAACCCGCTTGGAAGAATTAGAGATACGAGCGACATTTTTTGTGCTGGGCTGGTCTGCTAAGAGTTTGCCCCAGATGGTTCAGCTCATCTCTAAATCCGGCCATGAAGTCGCCAGCCACGGAATGTCGCACGCGAGATTGACGACTCTGAGCCCCTCTCAGATACGCGGTGAGGCTCAAGATTCCAAAAAACTGTTAGAGGATTTGACCGGAGGCGAGATCCGGGGGTTTCGAGCACCCTCATTTTCCATTACCGATACCGCCATCGAAATACTTCGCGAAAGCGGCTATCAGTATGATTCGAGCTACCACCCATTTAGATCGCATAAAAATTATGGCGCTTTGAAAAACGTGGGCATGGAGCTGGCCCCAAACCTGTATCAAATCGACGACGATTTCTTCGAACTCGCTCTCCCCGTCCTCCGGTTTGCCAACTTTGAACTACCTATCGGAGGCGGCGCATACTTCCGATTCCTGCCCAAGCCCATCTATAATCGACTAACTCAGTCTTGGCTCAACTCGAATAAGCATCTGATATTTTACACTCACCCGTGGGAGTTGGAGAAGCCTTCAATCCCACAAGGCTTGCCGTTAATTCGCAAAATACGACAACTGCATAATGTGGGGCACGGTCTTGACAGAACCTGTGCTTGGCTCAGTGCGATCAAAAGCTGCGGTCACCAATTCGTGACCTGCTCGCAATTAATCAAAACTACCTTAGCAAAAAAGAATGCACCATCTAGTTGAAATAATATTCTGGATATCTCTTTTTTGGCTCGGCTATATTTACGTCGGATATCCCTTGGTACTCTGCCTGACTACTACTGGAAAAATCACGAAAAAACGGGACACTTGTATTGAACCTTACAAGCCTGCAAAAGTTACCGTCTTCATCCCTGCATTCAACGAAGAGGCCGTTATCGAAGAAAAAATTCGGAGTACTCTGGAATGCAACTACCCAAGCGACAAACTGGAAGTAATCGTTGCCTCAGACGCATCCACTGATGCAACGAATCAAATTGTAGAAGGAATCACTGACCAGCGCGTTCGACTCTATGTCTCTCCGACCAATATTGGGAAAAATGGACTCATCAATCGCTTTATACCGCAAGCAACAGGCGATTTTTTAATATTTACCGATGCCAACGCGATCTTTGATCCAGATGCAATTCAACGCCTGACAAAAGCATTTATAGAGCCTGAGATCGATTGCGTGGGCGGTAAACTGATCTATTTAATCGGCGATTCATTGACAGCGAAAGGCGAAGGTGCCTACTACAAATACGAAAACAAGATTCGACAATTGGAAGCACGTAGTGGTCATTTAATGGGGGTCAATGGCGCTCTCTATGCAATTCGCACCTCGGCATTTATCCCAGTGCCCCTACATGTGCCGAACGATTTCTTCCATCCCCTCTGCATCTTAGCGAATCAGCGTAAAGTCACTTTTGATCCACAAGCAACAGCGAGCGAGAAAGCCACCGAATCAGCAGAGCAGGAGTTCTCACGTCGTAGCCGAATCGTAACACGTGCACTGGTCACGTATGAAGCTGTCAAGCAATCGGTCGGACAGCTTCGTGGCAAAGCACTCTTTAACTATCTCTCCCACCGCCTACTTCGTTGGTATGGCTTTGTACCGATAACGCTGCTGACAGTGAGCGCACTCTATCTAGGAGCCTCACAAGTGGCACTAATCTACACGCTCGGTATGATCGCCATGATCTTCACCTATCTACTCTTTCTCATTGGCTGGAGTACCAACCGACTTGGAATCAAGGTAAAGTTCGTGAATATCCCATTCTATTTCTTTTTAATTAACACCGCGGCAGCTGTTGGTGTATTTAATTTTTTAACAAACCGAAAAATCGAGAAGTGGACCCCTGCGGCATCTACACGATAACTACGCTCAAGCCAACAAATATGAATAACGAGCCTCGCAACAAAGTATCCTCCAAAGACATCTTTGAAGTTCTCCGCTATTTAGTGACTCCTGGCTTTTATAAATCCATGGCGGCACTCGTGGGTTACTACATTCACGATCACGTTGCGCCCAAAGCGAATATGACGTTAAAGGGTAATCCGAGAATACACCCTACCGCATCACTCAGATGCGGTGAAAACATCAGCTTAGGACAGAACGGACACATCAACCAATTCTGCTGTATCTGGGCGAGTCCACGATCAAAAATCACTCTCGGCGACAACTTACTAATGGGGCCTGGATGTAAAATTTTCTCATCCAACCATTCGGCGGATCGAACTGACATTCCAATGAATGTGCAGCCTTTTCGCGAAGCCAATATCACTATCGGCAACGATTGCTGGCTCGGTGCGAATTGCGTAGTGACTGCAGGCGTTACGGTCGGAGATGGAACCATCGTTGCCGCCGGAGCCGTAGTGACGAAGGATCTTCCGAGCGGCGTCATTGTCGGCGGGATACCCGCAAAAGTAATTAAGCAACGAGAACCTTCTACTTAATGTGAACAACTCCACCCGAATTTGTCACTTTTCAACTAATCACAATGCGTTTGATACTCGTATTCTGTGGAAGCAGTGCGTCAGCTTGGCGCATGAGGGGTGGGACGTCACCTTGGTTTGCCAACTCAAAGAGAACAATTGTTGCGACGAGGTGACGATCGCCCCCTTTCCAACACTACGTCCACGAATATGGCGTATGCTGGCAGGCCCCTGGATCATGCTATGGAGAGTGCGGAGAACCCGTGCAGACATCTTTCATTTCCACGACCCTGAGTTGTTGCCTGCGGGTCTAATTCTGCGCTGGCTATCAGGCAAGCCGGTCATCTTCGACGTGCACGAAGACAATGTAACCGTCATTCGAGAGAGGACATACATACCGTCTCCTCTTAGAAAGATAATCGAGACAGCCTATCTGTTTCTGGAACGCTTGGCTCAGAAGAATCTAACCCTCGTTCTAGCGGAAAAATATTACGCCCGCCGTCTCCACCAAGGAACGACCATACTCAACTACCCAATCTTAAATGCCGACTCGCTACCTCGAATTGGAAGAGACTCAGGACGCCAGCCAGTCTCCAACAAAGCAAAGCATTGGTTGATCTACACTGGATCAGTTCGAGAGGATCGAGGCGCATTGAACCACGCTCGCCTCGTCAAACAATGCCCACAAGTCGGTGTCTACAGTGCCGGAATCTGCCCTCAAAATCTTGCCGAGGCAATGCAAATGCATGCAGACAGTTCTCCACGACTAAAAATGGAAGGCGTGGGCACAGGAAAAATATCACGCACACGTTTAGATGAACTAACCGCGAAAAATGAATGGCTGGCGGGTCTGGCACTCTTCCCGAAAACGGATCACTTCGCAGAAAAGGAACTGACCAAATTCTTTGAGTATATGAAAGACGGACTGCCGATCCTCTGTAGTGATTTGCCTGCATGGAAAGAATTTGTTGAATCGAACGAAGTGGGCATCGCGGTCGACCCAACGGATGCTGTCGCAGTCAAGTCAGCTATCGATTGGCTGATCAATCATCCCGAAGAACGTGCACAAATGGGCGCCAACGGGCAACGCCTAGTCAAAAGCACCTTCAACTGGCAATCGCAAGCCGACAGGTTGATCGCTCTCTACAAACAATTGCTCACGGACACAGCCTCATGAAATTCGTGCTGCTTTCCACACTCTACCCAAACCGGGAACAAACCACACGCGCACTTTACAATCAGCGCTTGTTTGAGGCGATTCGAAACTGCGGACATGACGTCGAAGTGATTGCACCGATCCCCTGCTTCCCTGGAAAGAAGCACCTTCCTCCGCAAACCGACGTCCTTAACGGCATCGCGCTTGAGCATCCTCGGTTTTTCTACACTCCCGGCATTTTCATACACCATCATTGGCGCTTTTATCAACGGGCGGTCAGCCGAACACTCAAGGGACTTCTTGCGCGATCAGGACCAGAGAAGCTCCACATTGCCCTCGGCTTTGCGTATCCGGACGCGGTCGCGATGGCACCGATCTGTAAACAATACAAACTGGATTATTCCGTGTTTGTTTTGGGCAGCGATTTCCGCGTGCGCACGCGACAAAACAAGTTCAAGCAACGTGTGATGGATTGCCTAGACGACGCGCCAAAGATCTTTTGCCCAGGAAAAGCACTCAAAGATGATATCAGCAAGGCAGGGATTGAGAAAACCAAGATCACTGCCTTCGACAATGGGGTCAACCAATCGATTTTCCACCCACACGGCACAGAGGCACCTGCCTTGACCGCCACCGCACGCATCCTTTTTGTAGGAAATTTGGTTTCAGTGAAGGCTCCGGAAAGAATCGTGAGCGCATTCGACCTGTTACTAAAATCTACGTGTGCACGGGAGATCCACCTTGATCTGGTGGGCGACGGTTCCGAGCGAGGCCGATTGGAACATTTGATCCGAGAGTTGGGAATTGAAAGCCACATCACCCTGCACGGCAGGTTGCCACCTGAGCGCGTCGCGGAGATGATGCGTAACGCGGCATGCCTATGCTTGTGTAGCCGTTCTGAGGGGATGCCCAACGTGATCGTCGAGGCCTTGGCCTGTGGCTGTCCCGTAGTTGCGACCAATGTGGGCGAGGTTCCCTACTTATTGGAGGAAGCTGTCAACGGAAGTATCGTGGAGATTGAAGGGGCATCGGAAGCACGCATTGCAGCCAATCTGGCAGAAAAAATGGGCACCTGCCTTTCTCGTGTATGGGATCGACTGCAAATCGCGGAAAAAATGAGTTCGTATACCTGGGAACATGCGGCCCAGACTGTAATCAATGAAATGGATAAATAAAATTCGTCCAATGACCTCTCTGCTCTGCTTCAGCTTAACCGCATGCGAGGCGGAAGTAATAAAACCGGAATACGAAGTGACTTTTGATCACAGTTCGTGGAAAAAAGGGTGGGATATCCGCGAAGACGTTTTTAGCAAATTTCTGTCAGTCGAAGCTGAAAATCTGAAAATCTCGATTCCAAAAGGCAGCCACTATGGAGCCAGCATCCGCTACGACCTAAAAAAAGCTTTTGGAGAGGAACCGGAATCCCTCCACTTTCGTTACTACTTAAAATTGGGCGCAGACTGGACTCCCCAAAAAGGTGGAAAATTTCCAGGTCTCTCGGGGACGTATGGACGAGGCGGATGGGGCGGACGAAAAGCGGATGGGGGAAACGGTTGGTCTGTGCGCGGCCTCTTCCATGGGCACCGAGATTCAGGAACCCCCTTTGGGTTCTATGTCTACCACTTGGACATGTCCCAAAAATACGGCGATGAATGGCCCTGGAAGACGGGCGAGCAAATGGTCCGGCTCAAAAAAGAGCGTTGGTATTGCATAGAATACCAAATCCAAATGAACAGCCCCCAAAAAGCCGATGGTTTGTTGAAAGGATGGATTGACGGCGAACTAGCTTTCAGTAACGAAAAGATGCGCTTTCGCTCGGACTCGACTCTAAAAATCGAGTCCATCTGGTTGAACGTATATTTAGGAGGCAAGTGGACAGATGAGACCAATAACAGCGTTTTCATTGACGACTTAAAGATTTCTCCAGAATACATCGGGCCATCCAAATCCAAAGCATCGACTCCCTCTCACTCATCCGAGCCAAACCCATAGCACATGTTTAAAGCCGCAGACAAATGGTTCCTGCCTTACCTCAATCATTCGCTGAAGCGCACACTGCAGACTGCGCCAAAGGAAACTCACATAATGTTCGCGATTTGCGACCATTATGAACCACTTTCACCACATGCGGCACAAAGCATTGAAACCGGTAATCAACGCGTCAACCGCTGGCTCAAGGAGTGGCCGTTGATCTCACAGAAGCATCAAGACTCTGACGGGAGACACCCGAAACATTCGATTTTTTATCCAGCTGAAGAAGCCGAAAAACCTGAGTATTTCATTCCAAAAATAAAACCTTTGGTCGATAATGGATTCGCGGAAATCGAGATACATTTACACCACGCAGATGACACCGCAGAAAGCCTGCGCAAACAACTAATTGATTTTCGCGACTATTTAGGAAGCCTCAATTTGTTGGGGAAGGACAATCAAGGAAATCTCCGCTACGCCTTCATACACGGAAATTGGGCACTCTGCAATAGCCACCCAGACGGCAAGCACTGCGGCGTTGACGAAGAAATCAAAGTCCTCTTAGAGACCGGCTGCTTCGCAGATCTGACATTTCCCTCGATCCCCTCCCCAACTCAACCAAAATCATTCTGTAACTCCATCTACTACGCCCGAGACATCGGAGGCGGCCCGAGGTCTCACGAGCACGGCCAGCTCGCTGAGGTCGGCTACCATCCGTCGAAAGACGAATTGATGATGATCCAAGGGCCTGTGGGCTTAAACTGGAAGTGGCGTAAAGCTGGAATTATACCGCGTATTGAGCATGCCGATCTATGCGCGACCAATCCTCCTACACCGCAAAGAGCAGACTTGTGGATTGACCAAGGCATCCATGTGCAAGGTCGCCCCGAATGGATATTCATTAAGCTCCATACCCATGGCTGCTTAGAAAAAAATATGCCCGCGCTTTTAGGAAATTCCCTGTCTCAGACTTATAC
Organism: Egregia menziesii; assembly: GCA_035584435.1. Lineage (NCBI taxonomy): Eukaryota > Phaeophyceae > Laminariales > Lessoniaceae > Egregia > Egregia menziesii. The sequence goes on from JAXCLT010035588.1 coordinate 16,973, forward strand.
GTATTTAGAATCAGTATCACAGGCGTCGGATCACGTCAAATTACACTATGTTTCCGCACGTGAGATGTATAATATCGCCAAAGCAGCAATCGATGGAAAAGTAGATAATCCCAATAAATATCGTGACTACGACATCCAATAAATTAGTCAATATCCGAATGACAACTAATCGGGAAAGCATTTCATCTTGCGGATTAAATGCCCCGATTCGAAGGCCTAAATGACTCATCATAGGGTGGCCACTTGGTTTATGAGTTGATCCATTTTTCCCCATAATCGACGATAGAGTAGTTCTTAATTATATGTGCATGTCCTTGTTGCCCAAGTTGACTTGCTAGTTCTGGTTTTTCTGCGAGCTCCAGCATGCGTTTCGCCATAGTGTCGACATCGCGTTCATCAACTAAAAACCCGTTCTGTATCGATCACGGATTGGCAGATGCCTGCATGTCGTGTGGCGACGATTGGCAAGCCGCTTGCGCTTGCCTCTATGACTGTAACAGGACTACCTTCTGAGTCACATACGCAGGGACTATTGAGTGTTTCACAAAGGCTCTTGATTTTGCATTGATGAGGCGAAGAAGGCCCTGCAAAAGAAGTTGGTAAGAGGCAGTTTTCGCCCCGCCGAGGACGCGAGATTTTGGCTGGATAAACGTTACGAAATCAGCCTTTAAACTAGCCGTGTAGGCGCTTTGCTGGGAAAATCAAGGGCGAGATTGAAAGTCGTGCGACCTCGCCATCCCAATAGCAGCAATCTCAAACGAGAGCAATTTCGCACTCAGCTAGCACGGCAACTGCTTACTGCGCTCAAGTCGCAGCATCGAGATTTGAAGTGGAAAAAACGCTCGGTGTGTATATGGATCGCGGATGACGCTCGCTACTCAGTAACGCCGAATGCGCTGGGGCAAAAGAGTGAGTCGAAAGCTGCTTAAAGTCGGTGTTGCCTGCATATGCCCAATCTCCCGGCGGGCACCTACAGTCAAGTATTTAAGGCGCCCCCTGCGCCTTTCTATCGCGTTTATTGCGTCTTTTAATCCTGCGGAGACAATAGCTTTTACAACCTTACTAGCACTGAAATACATCCAAACGCAGCGATTCTATCAGTATGATTGACAGTCAAAGCTGAACACCGTTCATACCTTGGACAGGCGGTTAAAAAACAATACTAGGACATCATAAAGGATGAATCACTGGCGAAGGCTTGCTAATGCCTCCAGCTTGTTCTGCCTTGGCTCCATTTAGGGAAAGGTGCCATTTTTTCGCGTAGCCGCCATACCGTGATGCCAATTCGGCTAACATAGGTTCATATTTAGCTTCGAGTATCCGCCGAATCTCCACTGGCATAGGAACTGAAATAGATTTATTATCTACATTTCTATAGCCAATTAAGTCAGCACAATCCTCTACTCCGATATATCTATACAAGGCCGATAAAAGTTTTTGAGGATTCTCGATAATGGAGTCATAAAAACCTAAAATGATATTAGATGATTTATAGTATTTCAGATACAAATCGATCGTTCTGATATAGTTGGAGCGCAACTCTTGGAAAGGCGAATTAATGAAACTCTCAATTGTATCAATACTATTGAAGTCAACGTCATCGCCAATTGCTTTCACATACTGACTTATACTGTTATTCTCATCCAACTTATGTAAATGTCGATACGAAGACCAAGCACGATCGATTGGATTTCTTAGCAAAAAAATGATTTTTGCGTCGGGAACGACCCTATGCATCTTCGCAATATCCTCTTCGTTTAAAATCGAATAAGAAGGAGTGATATCGCCAGTAACACCCTCTTCATATTTAAACAACGATTTATACCATTGGTCGGAATAGCTACGAAAACTATATCGTACCCACCAAAATGCTCTAGCATAATCTCGTGATCTAAGAGAGCTAGAGATGTTCTTTAAAGAGTATCTTACATATGAAGGTTGTCGAAGCCTTTGAACCAGACTCGTCTCGGAATGCATATTTGGAGTCGGATAGTGCACCGCTCGATCAAAGTAGTGCATTTCTTTAATTGGAGGCATGGAGAACTCAACGTGACTACTCAGCCTTCTATGAAGCCACGTTGTGCCAGCTTTCTGCGCTCCGATACATATAAAGTTAGGTTTCATTTTTTTGATAAAGTTAAAATACTACAGGTAAGAAGCTTAGCTTTTACCTAATAGCCGCGTAAAATTCAGTCTCCAAATCTATCCAAGTTGGTTGTGGTTACCAGAAATAAAGATAGCGACGGAGTTTGACCAAGTAGTTCAATGCATACTGCATGGCCACATAGCTTTATGATGCGAGGTCAGGCGTCTAGATTCCCCCACTCAATCAATCGACAACTCAGTAAAGACACCGCGGTGTTGAGCAGGACTATCTGGCTCTACCCCAACCCGGTGGATGGTGAATTCGGGAGAGGAAAAGATATAATCGATACGCAAGACTGGGCCGTAGAGTGCAAGCGCATGGCGACTCTCTCCGGGGAACGTCCAGCCAAACCCTCGCCCTGAATGCGCAAACGCGTCTTGTGCAACCGAAGAGATCTGGCGATAGCTGCTGCCCCCCGGAGGACAATTTAAGTCGCCCGCGATGATAAAAGGCAGATCTTCGCGCTCCATTCGGTCCAACAGCGCCTCCAAAGTTCTCGCACGACGTTCAGAATAAGCGATTACCTCAGCCCTATAATCTCCCGAAAATAACCCAGCGCCCTTCAACGTCTCTTTCCATAACGAACCGGCAAGCGGCCGTAACAAGTCGCGCAAACTGGGAAAGTGGACACTGTAAACGGCCACTTTCAAACCAGAATTCAGTTCCAAAACAAAACGAGCCGCCCGAATGCCTTCTCCAACTGTCTGCGAGGCCTGCAACGGTTCAACTTCAACGATCGGAAATCGACTGTGAACAGCAAAAGGGCGCGAACGTTCGAAATACCAAGGCTCTACGCCCTCCCCCTTCCCTCCTGCATTTACACTCCAAGTAGCACTCTCCTGCTGCAAGACGATCACGTCCGCATCGACGGCGTCAATAAATGGCCAGAGTGACGCCCCCTGATTCTGTCCACGATTACTAGTGACAACACGCAGAACTTCTCCGTCAGAGTATTGTTTGCCTAGAGACCAGCGAAATCCCAACAAGTAGAGCAGCAGAACAGCTGCAAGCGCCACGATCAAGAGTCGCTTCCATGAAAACTGGCCGATCAACGAGCAGATGGAAAAGACCACAGACAATCCAATCCAAAGATTCGCCGGAACAAAGAGTAGCACATCTCCAATCAGTCCATGCAAAACAGGAAGGGCACTTAAGAGCCTAATAAACAGGAGGACGGCAATGATCGTAAAAACTATGATCAAAGAACAGGCCGAGAATCGGGTTCGAACCAATCGGCAGAGAGTATTCACATTAAAACCAGCTTTAGGCATTATGCGAAGTGAAACCGAGAAGATGGCCTTCGCAAAGAATGAAATAATCTATATATGATAATTTCTGAGAGACTTTATATATTGTTTCACACTACACGAGGAAAATAGACATATAACTTGCTGATAAAAAGCGACTTATAATTTAAAATAATGCACACAAAGC
>JAXCLT010035693.1:0-20229 GCA_035584435.1 Egregia menziesii
AACAAATAAAAATCTGAAAAAATGAAGTGCAGCGACTCGCGTCGCCAAACTGCCCCTTTTCAGAGGTGCCCTTAAGACGCAGTTTTTTTTTATTTTCACGTGTTTATGTGGTGCTGTAGGGCTTCAGCTTACTGAACGCCGCGGCGTGCAGACTCGTCGGTTCGCCTTTCGATACGTCGGCGGCACCTGCCCTTCGACAGACTCAGGATAAAAACAAGTAGAGGCCCTACGGATAGTTGATCTGTAAACGGATGAATAAACGGTCTAGGTCTGCCGGTAGTTCGTAAATTATCGTTTCGTTTTCGGAATTGTAGGAGAGGGTTTCCATTTCTGGTGATTCTAGTTCGGTCCAGTTGTCTGCTGATAGATCGTCACTGGTTTGAATTAAGAGTTTTAAAGGGACAGGCACACTTTTAGGATTCCAGTCTTCTGGTGTAGCGGATCGGCGAAGCCGCTACGACAGTGATTTGGGAAGTGGTTGGATCAATTTCATCGCGCGGCATTATCCGTTCGTGACCGTTGGGGGCTGATTGCTGTGTTTTCTCCGGCATTGAGCGGCCTCAACGGTTAGATCTTTATATGAGGGTTGTCGTTGCGCTCGGATTTGCGTTTGCCCTCTCCGATCTCGTCGAGGTTTCGATTGACCCCAGGTAAACGCTTGTTCAGTATTACTGTTTCAACTTAAGCGAGAGCACAGCACGTGACAGAACGACAAAATATCGAGTGGAAACGCTCTTGGCAGGACGAATACATGAAATGGATTTGTGGGTTCGCCAATGCCCAAGGCGGCTCAATCTTTATTGGCAAAGAAGACGATGGCACCGTTTCCGGCGTGTCGAATTCGAAGAAGCTACTCGAAGACATTCCCGGTAAGGCGAAACAACAGCTGGGTTTGACAATTGATGTCAATTTACACGAGGCGGGCAGTCTTCAGTATTTGGAGATCGTGGTGCCGCCGAGTTCCGTCGCGATCTCATTGCGCGGGCGCTACTATTACCGAAGCGGCAGCACTAAGATCGAGTTGACCGGTATCGCGCTCAATGAATTTCTGCTCAACAAGTCCGGCCTCACGTGGGACGCCATACCGGAGCCCCGCGCCAGTCTCGACGATATCGACCCCGCCAGCGTCGAACGTTTCCTAGTCGATGCGAACGCAGCCGGGCGTATGCCAGAGGTGGGTGACCTGTCAGTAGAGCAGTTGCTCGAAAAACTCCACCTACGACAGGATGGGCAGTTAACGCGTGCCGCTATCGTGCTCTTTGGTAAAGACCCCGCCCGTTTTTATCATTCACTCAGTGTGAAGCTCGGTCGGTTCGCCAGTGAAACCGACATCCGTTTTCAGGAAGTGATCGAGGGCAACATTATCCAATCCTTGCCGGGGATTTTGGAACAACTGGAGCGCAAATTTTTCATCAAAGCCATTCGGTTTGAAGGGATTCATCGCCGCGAAGATCCGCCGTATCCGACTGCCGCCCTGCGCGAAGTCTTCCTCAATGCACTCGTCCATCGCCGCTATGTCTCCAGCACTGTGCAGGCTCGCATCTACGATCACCAACTCGTGATCTGGAACGAAGGGCCGATCCCACGAGAGATTAAAGACCTCAACGCGCCGCATTCCTCCGTGCCGCGCAACCGACTCATCGCCGACATCTGTTTCAAGGCCGGCTACATTGACTCCTGGGGCCGCGGGATCGAGAAGATCACGACAGCCTGCACCGAACACGGCTGCTCCGCCCCCAATTTTGAGATCACCCCCACCGGCATTCGCGTCACTCTACTGCCGAAATTCAATATGCCCTCGCAAGTCACGGCACCAGTCGGCGGACAAGTTAGGCCCAAGTCAGGACTAAGTCGGAACCAAGTCACCCCGCAAGTCACCCCGCAAGTCACCCCGCAAGTCGCGGCGATCTTGCAGGCGGTCTCTTCTGGTCCGAAATCCAGAGGAGAACTACAGCAAGCTGCAGGGATTAAAGACCGAGAGCACTTCCGTAAGGCTTACATAAAGCCTTTGCTCGAAGAAGATGTCTTGGAGCTTACCATTCCAGAGAAGCCTAAGAGTCGGCTACAGAAATATAAGCTAAAAGAGGTCTAAGGAATAACATGAATCAGCACGAAGCCACAATTGAAGACGCATCAGCCACATACCGTGGTTTCCGCAACCAAGCTTTATATGTTCTTTTTCGTCTACTAACCGACGCAAATGCAGGAGAGCAGGTTTATCGACCTGAGGGGGCGGAGGATCTTGCAATTTACGACTCACGAAGTCGCCTAATTGAAGCAGTTCAAGTGAAGGATTATACTGCTGATCTCGCTTTATCCAATCTGAAGCCAGCATCTAAATTAGGCTTTTTCGTAAGACTACTACTCAGGAGGAAGAACTCTCCACTCTGCACTACAAAAATTGCGAGCTTCGGCCCGATTGGCCCCGAACTGAAAGGAGCGATCAAGGGAGATTCCACACTCAGAAAAAAAGTAACAGAAAAGCTCTGTAAGCTGAACAACGACATTTCTCGTGAAACAGCGATCGCATTACTCGATGAACTAAACGGAAATGTAATTCACCCCGTCGAAAGTGAACTTCATGACTCTGTTAGGCATGCTTTAGAGGGCACTAACGTAGGAGGGGACTTAGAGACTTCAATTGAGCTTTTGATGTATTGGATTTTCAATGCTTCTGAGACTCAACAATACCTAACACGCGATGGGTTATTGGCTCAATTGGATCGAATTGGCATCTATCTTTCCACATTACGTGATGCTAGTGCTGAATGGGGAGTCGCCCTTAAACCAATTCGAAATGTAGGTTTAACAGCCGAAGAGTCGAGTCGGCTGATTGCAGAATACAGGAGGGGAATTCAAGCTCGCTGGGAGCATGTTATCGCTTGCGCTGACTGTCCACGCTATGAGCGGTTAGAAGAAATTCATGATAGATTTAAAGCTCATTCTGCCGTAATCATTCGAGGGGCATCTGGGCAGGGGAAATCCACTTTAGCGTGGCGATATGCTCATGATTATGCCGTGGAAGGCCTTCGCTTCCACATAAGTTTGGTTGAGAGTAGAGAGCATGCCATTCGCCTAGCTAATGCGTTGGGTGCTCATGTTAGCCGTCTGCAACTAAAGGCACTGGTATTTGTTGATGTCTCACCATCTGATTCTGGCTGGCCGACATTAATTAAAGAATTGGTGGCGGCTGGTCTGAAAGTCATCGTTTCAATCAGAGAAGAGGATTTCAGGCGCAGCAATGTGAACCAATCAGACTTTGAATATGGTGACGTTTTGTTAGGCCAACTGTCAAAGAGAGAAGCGAGTCTGATTTTTAAATCCTTTCCGTTGAATGAGCGAATTCAGAGCTTGGACTTCGAGGAAGCATGGGCTCGGTTTTCGGATAATAATGGGGGGCCATTGCTCGAATTTACTCACTTCGTGACATTAGGGGAATCCTTAGCATCGCGGATCAGAAGCCAAGTTCGTAAAATCCAAGAGCGAGTAATCACTAAGACTGGTGCACTAACTGAGGAACACCTTGAAATACTCGCACTAACCTCAGTCGCCAATGAAACAGGTTCTCGAGTCTGCTTAACTGAACTATATAATGAGGTGGGAGTGAATCCATTGACAGCGCCACTTCAAGCACTGGAAAGTGAATATCTGTTGTGCGTTGCGGGGGAAGAAGAGCGACCATATATCCTAGGCTTGCATCAATTACGCTCAAAAGCGATTGCGGATGCATTGTTTGCAGAGGATTCAAATCAGTGGGTGACATATGCAAAACGTGTGATTCCACTGATCGCAGAGGAAGATCTTGAAATTTTCCTTCTCTCTGCTTTTTCAAGGAAAGAGAACTGCGATGCATTGCTGGATGTAATTTACACGCTTGAGCCTAAGTCTTGGACGCAAGTGGGATGCGTTGCTCGAAGTTTGGTCTGGTTGGGGCTTAGTCAATATGAAATTCAGAACCGAGAGAATATTCAAAAAGCACTGAAAAAGCTTGGGCACGCATGGTATTTAGGCTGCGACTCTTTCGTGGGGATGGGGGCAGAAACTCATAACGATCTCGTATCCCTGATGTCGAGTCTGCCGAACGTTGAATTTAAGCCATTCGAATTAACAGCAAAAGAGAACATCTTCGTTCATTTTATCGTATGGGCAAAGCAAGCTGACGCACCAGGATCGCCAGAAAAACAAAGTGATTGGGTTAGCATCGGTGACATCGCTCACTATTTGGCTAAAAATCAAATCTTCAGTCCCATTCGAGCTGCAATTGAAGATATACTACCAAACCCGTTGCCCACCGACCTAAAGTTTAGCGAGCTAGGGCAATACATCTCTGGGCGATCATGTCTTTCAGATTCAGGCTTATCTCAGTGGCACCGCGAAGTTCGCGAAGAGGTGACCAATATGTTCCTAACAGAAACGAATTCAATTCACCTGAGATTTGATGGAACCGAAATTAAGGTGTTTTATTCCGCATCTATTACAGGTGATGACATTGATTGGAATAAAGAATCGATGGCACGTATTAACAAACTAAGAATGCTGTTCCCAGGATACGAAACATACAGCTCGCAAAGCTTGGGGATGGAGCTTGTTAGCGAACTCATGGATCATGATCCATCGACCAAGCGCATCTCGAGAAAGAACCTTCAGCCTGAGAGAAACATACGGCTCAATGCTACTTTTCAAAACTTAGTTTCTTATCGACATCTTCGACCTGACAGCTGGCATGAGTATGCTGATCAAGTTGTCGATTTCCGTAAGGCGGCCTCTGAATGTTTCCGCAAACTACATCGAGGGTGGGGCAAATTGATTTCAGAATCGAAGCCTCGTCAAAATACAATCAATAACCTTCCTGGAGCCGAAATGGATCGAGTTAAAAAGCTATCAGCTATTCCGATGTTTCCAAAAAATGCAGTGGACGAATGGGGGTTCATTTCAGAAGACAAAACGATCAATCCGAAAAGTGTCGAAGTCGGGCGGCAATCGACAATTAACCGATTAGACCATTGGAAGAAAACATTTTCGAGTTTCAGCACAGACATCGAACACATAAATTCTAAAGTCGTTGAATTGACCTCACTCTGCATACTTGATGCTCTAAATAAGCTTGATGAGGATGAGTCCGATAAAATCGACAGAATCTATTTATCAAATTTGGCTGATGCTTGGGAATCGCTTCCTGTCGTTCAGCAGGAGTTCAGAACCGCATTTGGAGATTTATATAACACTACAGGACTAGAATCTTTAGAGGCGCACGAAGTGAGCAATTTGAGGCACCTGTGGTCTGCCAGTTTTGCTTTGATATACGAACGGAGACGTCATCTAGAAAATGTGGTTCAAGTAGTAGAGAATGATATCGAGCGTCGCAAACGGGGCTTTCTTGATGCACTTCTCACCGAGGTTAATTCTGCTTTAGGTGAGTCTGGAACTGCTGAAATAATTGAGAGTGAATGGGTATACGAAAACGCTTCATGTCTCCGCGTTATCTGTAATTATCATCGGATCGATTCACTGAGAGAAAGTAATCCGAGTGTTATTGAGGCGATTTGGAGAGCTTCGCAGGCTGGTGGTTGGCGGCCATTAGAATGGAAGCCTTTGGAAATCGAGTGGCCGAAAATTGCTGTGATTAATCTAGTGAAGGGGAAGGCTCCAGTGGCAGCATATGTTATCCTGAATAGTGCGACGTTTTTTTGTCATTCAGAAGAATTTGAGGTTAAGCCTTATCATCTAATCCCATGTCCGATAGATCCAACCGAACTTTCAACGGCAGGCATAGAATTATGGGACAATCCACTGCTTCTCGTCTCGTTGGACTTACTTATAAAAGTGCTGGCTTTTACTCTGACTAGTATGCGATTTCATGGACTTGCAAAACTAGTGGTCGATAACGAGCTTAACGAGGATGAAACCAATCGTATTTTTGATGAATTCAGACATGAGTTTGAGGCAGTCTTATCGGCAGCTCAACAGAGCTATTCGGATGCCTCTGATATTCTTAATACGGTAAAGCATGAAAAGTCTGAATATTGGAAATCTGAACTCATGCTTTCCTGCAAAGCATGCCTTTACGAGGTGAACCGCGATTCGGATATTTTACTCACGCTAGACACCTTTGGGACTTGGATAGATGGAGTAGAGGTCGCATATGATAAGCTCCAAGAAATAATAATGGAAATTACTAGCTGTGCCTTGGGGGAATGAAAACACGTCGAGGTCTGTGGCTAAAGTATTGAGTGAAAGCTAAAAACGGGTCAAACAGCTGAAGACGGGTCAAGCTGAAGACGAGTCATGTCATTACCTTTGTGGTTGGGGCTGAAAATGGGGGCTGGAAATGGGGGCGAATGGTGAAAATGGGGTCGAATGGCACGATGCTGCGTCGTGTTAGCGGGCGGCTCAGCTGGGCTTGGGGTACGTGGCGGCGCTTTGCACCCAAGGGCATAATAACAAGCAAAGGCCCTACGTTTGATGTGTGACTCACCCGCTGGAGGCTTTATTTGAGGCGTTTACCTTGAATGCTTACGGATAGGTGATCTGCAAACGGATGAATAAACGATCGAGGTCTGACGGTAGCTCGTAAATCGTCGTTTCGTATTCGGCATTGTAGAGGAGGGTTTCCATCTCAGGAGATTCTACCTCGATCCAGTTGTCTATTGAAAGATCGTCATTGGTCTGAATCACGTAGCTGAGGTTGTCGTCATTATTACGTCGTAGGTGGTGGAACTTTATCACTCCGCTTTCATTATAAAGGGATGGAGTGATTCCGTGAATATCAACGTCCGCCGGATTACCACCAAGGGCGTATTCATGGAGCTATTTTCGCCGATTATCAATTGAGCGACGGTCGCGGTTGTATTGAGAATGGCCTCCGTTGAGGGCGACTTTGTAGTTTTGGTTTTGCTGCAAGGGAGCAGTGCCTTCCGACCAGTTACCATTGACTGCCCAGATGTTCGTCTCGTCGGGAGCCCAGATTATGGTCTGCAGGCACTTGCCAATGGCAGGATCGGTGTCATTGCAATCCAGCTGCTTAATACAAGCGGCGGGGCTAGTCAGCCTTTCATCGCGAACGGTTACTTTACCGATTACAGCCTTCAGCGAGACGCTGGAGCGTTTGCCACATTGACCTACGATTATACGCCCGTGCCCGAGCCTTCGGCGTATGCCGCGGTTCTGGGGCTGTGCGGCTTTGCTGCAGTCGCGATGAGAAGGCGTCGGTTGGCTGCGGGTGAACGTCTTCCGAGTCGTTAAATATTGGGTTTTGGTCACCTTTGGCCAATTGCTATCTCGGTCAGCGCGCGCTATTGTCGTGTTGAATAAATAGTTACGCAATTTTTGGATATAGGGTTGAAGTTTGATGTGTGCGTCTTGGGTTTTGGACTACCAATGTATTTTAACGTTATTCTTATTTCGATACTCCACCCAAGCTTTGATCTGCAATCGCAGCAGCTGCATATCTTGGATACGACAGCTCAGGCACTGCGAGCTCAGCACGTTGAGTCCGCGCTCTTCTTAGAGCGCTATGCACAACTGCTTTTTGCGCCAAGGTTTAAGCTCATTTTTTTAGGCAATGATGTCGGATGGAATGATCGATTGACTCTGCGATCTTTAGCTCGATCAGACGGCCTGCCAATAATCGCAGCGTCCAGCGGACATGCCCCTCGGGTGGCTCGGAGCAACATAAAGCAACCAGCTGTGCTTCGACATTGCCATTTATTTTGCGCACGTGGACGTCCGCAATAATTGCCTTCGACGCACTTACGAGGACCGCTTTCGCACGCATTCTTGCGAACCAACTGGATGCCACGCAGGGTACACTCCAACCTCCTAAGCTTCCTTACGTGCCTTAATTCGACTCTCAGCTTCGAGGATGATTGCTTCGCAACCTTCAAATTTGTGATCATCTAAAGTGAGGCGTCGCTGCTTTCCTTCATCTTCATAGATTGCGTAAGCGATGCCTTTGTTTTTCCATTTCTTGCGGTCGATATCGACGATTGAGTCGAGCTCCACGCGTTCTCCACTGACTCCGATGACTATCTCTCCCTCAGCGCGAACACGTCGAGTGTGGTTCCAAGCTATCCATGCTGCGAAAAGAGAACTGCCAATAATCATCACCCAGCCAATGGTTCGCTGCTCACGAATGCCCGCATCGGTGCGTTCTTTGGGGGCTTTGACTGAGTAGTCTGCTTCACGCGCATGGCGTTCCCATGCGAGTCGCACGGAAGAGCTTTCTTCATCAACGGCTTTGCCCTCTGCGATTAAGGCGTCTTTGATCTCGATATACTCGGCATGACGCACTGCCTCGTTGGGCCAGTAGATATAACCGTCCGAGAGGAACCAAGCTCCGATTCCGGAGACCATGAAAAGTAGAAAAAGCATGCGCTTACGCCAAGCTTTTGAGATACGAGCATCAACATTCATGCAAGGATCAGTGGCTTAATCGGAGCAAGCAGTCCAACCATTATTTTTCATTTTGAGGGTGTATTCAGGCCGGTCAGATCTGAGGGGTGACGTATTTAGCTTTTGTAGTATTCGAGCGTCTTGCCTTTGAACGGGATGGTTCGAGCGATGAGCGCATCACGTGCTTCTGCAGTCATTCCAGTATAGCTGGTCAGATTTTCGATGTTCTCACGGACTTCATGATCAAAGAGGCAGCCTGAGTTTAATGAGCTCACGGGCAGAGAATACACATAATCGTGCATCTCCTTAATAGTAATTCCACTATCACTTGGGACTTCTTTACGGTCTTCACGAGCTACTTTGTGGCCAAATTTGTCGACACCGATTAAATTGCCGTGGGCCAAGGTCTTCATCGCAAAAATACCATAATTTTCTTTCAACAATTCAGGGATGACATTGATGATGAAAGAGTCGTAGTGGGGGTCGACCAAATTGATGGGCATCATACATGTGTCCATCTGCACGCCGCCAGCTTTGAGTAGCTCTAGGAGTCGGAGGTGCGCTTGGTAGGTGCGATGCCCAGTAAAGCCGATATGACGAACGAGTCCTTGCTCCTTTGCTTTGAGGAATTCCTCAATAACTCCATTATTCCATATAGCTTCTGCATCTTCAGCTGATCGGATACTGTGTACCTGCCAAAGATCGATGTAATCCAGCTTCATGTTGCGAAGTGAAATTTCTAATTCCTCTCTGACTTCGGCACGTGTGCGTTTAAGCGTTTTGGTTCCAATGTATACTTGATCACGATATTTAGGTGTCAGGTATTTGCCATAAAGGATTTCTGAACGACCATCTCCATACTTACGAGCAGTGTCGAAAGAGCGGCATCCTAGCTCTAGAGCTGTTTCAATGAGCTTTTGTGACATGAGTTCGGTTTCTGCTCGTGTAACATGGGCGCCTCCGAGCGTGAACGCAGTGATCTTTTGACCGGTTCGCCCGAGCATTCGAGTCGGGAGCACTTTCCCTAGCTTATCTGATTCGGTAAGCGCGGAAGCCATCGAACTTGTCGCGGCAAGTGCTGCTAATTGGCGGAGGAAAGTTCTGCGATCAATCATAGGGGGAGAGTATAGTCGTTAGTGCTAACAAATCGACTGTAATTCGTTGTTTTTTTAAGGACTTCGAGTCAGCTCGACGATTTGTGCTGATCTCTAAATCTAACGACGTCGGCGTTTGGCCAAGCAAAACCCAACAATCAACCCCATCGACCACGCCGCGTTTTTGGGCTCCGGCACTTCGGTTAAGCTGAGAAAAGGCATCGCGGTCGATGCAGGTGATCCATCTTTGATGACATCGGTAAAGCCGAACATTAACTCATCCATTTCAGGTGCAGGAACTAGAATCGTCACGTCCAGCATGCGCCCGGTTAAGATGACCTCGCCGCTACCGCTGTTAAGGAGGAGACTGTCGTTAATTAAGCTGATGCCGTCAGGAGTGAGCTCAATGACGATTTCCAAGCCTTCAGAGGGGATGATGATGGCTTCTTCGGAACCAAAGCCAACCATGCCTACTGCTTCAGAGGGATCTCCAAAGGTATCCCAGATGCCCATGGCTGAGGTGGGATCGATGCCAGCAGCTAGAATTTCGGCACTTGCGGCAGGTGTACCTGATAAAATGAAATCTTCAAATGGTTCAAAAATCGGCGGTATTCCCGGGGTATCCACACCAAAAATGAGGCCGCCGTCGTATAGTGTCAGCGTTAAACTTGCTGCAGAGATCTCAGTCGTGAGCCCTGACACATCGAAGTAAAAGAAATTACGGCGTTCTGCAGTCGAGCTACTCGTTGAGTAGCCGACGTAATAGTTTTGGTCGGTTGGGTCATTATCAACAGAGCCATCTGAGAAATAGCCACCGACTTGAGTTGCTGAGAGATCAAAAGTGATCGCTGAAAGCGGGTTGCTTGCTGCAATCACTGAGCAACCGATGATCCAGTAGGAATGTGCATAATTCATGGTGACATCGCTTATACCTAGTTGGTATTAGTGTAGCAAGCTTATGCTTTGTTTTACTGGTAAAATGGTCGAGTTGACTCTGTTTTCGTAGCAAGGAGAATTCCTTATTAATTTAAGCCACAGCGGCTTTCGAGCATTGCAGGCGCATAGAGTCGTTCGTTGGTCATCTTGAAGCGCTTTTTGTGGCAGCTGGCGACGGTAGCAGCTACGATGGGAACCACGGTGGCTGCGAGTGCGATGATTCAGATCATGGTTTGAAGGCTTTGTGAGGGATTTAAGTTGTTTATTATCAAAAGATTAAGGAGTAGTTGGACGGAGGTCTGCCGTAGATGGCGAAGCAAGTTAGCCACTGGAATTCAGAAGTTTGTGAATTTGAGCCCTTCACCGTAAGTTCTTAGCATTATTCATCATTGGACGTTCAAAGTTGGACGTTCCCAGATTCTGTCTCTTTAGCCACGGATGAACGCGGATGGTCGCGGATCAGGACGAAGAATTGTGGCTTGAGGCTTTGGGAACGTTGACCGAGGTTTGCCGTAGATGGCGAAGCAAGTTAGTCACTGAAAAACAGAAGTTTGTGAAAACAATAGCTAACTTCTGCCTCCTAACTCCTCTTTTAACCTTGATATGCTGCTTATTGCTCCGTTCGGGCAAGTGCTCGACTGGACCAAGTGCTGATAAGATCGACGACGTATTGGGCATCACGTGGACGAGTTAGCAGGTGGTCGGCGTCCGGGAGTGCGATAAATGACTTGGGGTGCTTAAGGGCTGAGTAGATGATGCCTGCGTTTTCCAAGCCAACTGTTTGGTCAGTAGGTGAGTGCATGATGAGGGTTTCGATGCCGTGCAGTTGATTCAGCACTTCGAGGTGCTTATGCTGTTGGAAGTCGTCGAGGAATTTTTTGCCAATACGGAAGGGGCGTCCTCCGAGGCTAATCTCTGCTTCACCTGATTTCTCGATTTGGGGAATGGCATCCGCAAAGAGGTGCTGAACATGCTCAGGTTCTGCCGGAGCCCCGATGGTGGCCACGGCTTTGATTTCGCTAATCTTGCTGGCGGCGGCGAGGACGGCCGCTCCTCCTAGGGAATGACCAACGAGGAGAGTTGGAGCTTGGTGATGGGTGCGGAGCCAATCGGCGGCTATGATAAGATCATCGACATTTGTGAGAAATGATGAGTCGGCAAATTCGCCTGAGGATTTGCCCAGACCCGCGAAATCGATACGTAGGGTCGCAATTCCCTTTTTGGCGAGTCCGCGAGAGACACGGGTTCCAGGGAGGAAGTCTTTTCCGCAGGTGAAGCAGTGGGCAAAGATGGCGAAGGCGACAGGGGTGCCTTCTGGCATGTCGATGATGCCAGCGAGATGGCCGATTTGGAGTTGGTTTGTGCCTGGCTTCAATGCTGGGGCAAAACCTGCCAGACCACTCGCGAGAGCAGCTCCCACTTCGCCATCGCGGGCCGCGAAGAGGAGTGCGAGAATCATGGCACGTGCTGATGTGTCGCCACCGCAGAGAGCGTTCTCGCTCATGGCTGATTCGAAAGTAGCACCAGGGCGGAGTGCGAGGTAGAGGGTGAGGGGGAAAGCTTCGGGTAGATGGCAGGTGAGTCCGAGACTTGCAGAGACCGCCAAGATGTCATCGCCGAGAGTCTCTACTTTTTGCAAGGCCTCTGCGTAATTCAATGCTTTGGAATGACTGGTATCGCGAGCGATCTTAAAGGCTTCGAGGAAGGATGCGCCGCCTTCGATGGTCCGGGTCGCTCTCGCGAAAAATTCGGCAGCATCGCTGATGGTCGGATCTCCGTGGGTGAGTTCAGTTTGAGCTCTGGCAGCTGAGACTAGATCGTTGAGCTTGAGATCAGTATCGAGCAGGGGGGCGATGCGTGAGGCTCCGGCTAAGTCGTTGGAGTTCGAGGGTGATTCACCTTCATTGGCTAGAGTTTCTTTAGAAGCTGCGTCGAGAAATCCGTCATACTGCTTGATTGCCGTGAGCCAATCTTGCTTCCATTTTTCGATGCTAAAGCTGCCGTTTTTTTCAATGGACGAGGCGAGCCAACTTGTCTGGTCACCGTAGTGAGTCAGTTGCCCCGCTTTCCGATTCGGATGGTAGTTGCTCGCGGGGTTGGTGAATTTATGGACGCCTTCTGGATACAATCGGGCCAGTTTTCCTTGGTTATAGATCCAGTGAGGACCCAGTGAAAGGGCATCAGAGACGAGGGAAGCTTGTAGGTGTTTTTTCATGTTGAAGAATGTAGTTTGTTAGCTTTGGTTGGCTGCGCTCACCTTGGCGACAGCTTGCACAGCAGCGGGCAGGAACAGTTCATTCAGGGCAGGGTGAATGTAGATCATTTCCAGTAATTCTCTGACATCGTTTTTCAGATGCATGAGCATGAGAACTTGATGAAGAGCGGTGGAAGCCTCTGGACCAATTAGATGACAGCCGAGTATCGAGTAGTCCTTTGGCGAAACCAAGAGCTTGGTTCGTGGATAAACTACGCGTGTTGACATGGCACGTGCGCTTGCCTGCCAGTCCTGAACCACTGAGACATATGGGATGCCTTCGGTGATCAACGATTCCTCGGTGTGTCCCACGCTCGCGACTTCAGGATGAGTAAACATCGCGTGAGCAATATGGCGTTTATCAATGGCACCAGTGGCATCCTTAAGGAGCTTCTTGCGGAGATACTGGACTTCGTAGGAAGCCGCGTGCTGAAGCATGTAGCGACCATTGACATCTCCCGCAGCAAAGATGCCGGGGACTTCAGTCTCTAGATGATCGTTTACTGGAACAAAGCCTCGTGGGTTGGAGGCGAGTCCTGTTTTTTCAAGATCAAGAGAGCGAGTGTTTGGCTTACGGCCAATCGCAAAAAGAACTCGCTCAGCGGTGAATGATTCCTGTTTGTCACCGATATGAAAAGTCGCGGTGAATTCCTTACCATCATAACTTAAATCCAGCAGAGATGCTTCGGTATGAGTCTCTACTTCCTTGGTAAATTCTGTTGCAAAGATTCGCTCAATGTCGGCATCAGCTCGGCCCAGCAATTTAGCTCCTCTAGCGAAGAGTCTCGTGGGCACGCCAATACCAGCGAAGAATGCGGCCATTTCGGTACCGATGAAACCACTCCCAATCACGATCAGGTTTTTTGGGGGATCTTCCTTGAGCGGAAAGAGACTGTCACTTGTCCAGACCGGGAGCTCTGCGTAGGGCGGTGGAGTCGGATACGAGCCCGTGGCGATGACGATGTTTTCGGCGGTGAGCGTGCGTCCTGCCGCTTCAATCGTCTTTGGTCCGATGAAGCGTCCTTCGCCTCGAATGAGTGTTGCCCCTGATTTCTCAACACGCCCTTCGTAACGACCATCCACTCCCTCGACCCATTCATTGACACTATTGAAGAGACGTTTGGCATCGATCCCTTTAAATTCGGCATCGATAAAATGACGGTCGGCATGCCGGACATTTCGTGCCGCTTCGGCGAATCCGATGAGTAGCTTTGAAGGCACGCAACCACGATTGGGGCAAGCGCCGCCAAGGCGGTCTCTTTCGATTAGTGCCACTTTTTTCCCAGCCTGTGCTGCGGCGATCGCCAAGGTTGAGGCGCGTCCGCCGCCTAGAATGATTAAGTCGTACTGTTCGGTCATAATATTGAAAAGAACGCTCTTTATTACAACGGGATCGTATAACAAAAAGAGCGTTGATCGTGATTTATGCTCATAATTAAATTTGCATCATTTCTGGCTGCAGCAGTAAAAAGAAAAGCACCAGTAAATAGTGATTAGGCTGCTAGAAGCACGCAGGGGATTTTAATTTTCATAGGGTCGATTGTTTGGTTGTGGCCATTTTTAGTAGCACTGAAAAAAGAGATGGGCTGAGCCTAACTATTATTCCCCAGAACCTGAGCCTATCGGGCAATGTTGCTTATGCACGGGAGCGCGTCGTGAGTTCGATAATACCTGTAAAACCGAACCTGAGCTCAACCATTTCGGGATCAAGATCAACGGGGATTGTGTTTCAGCGACGTCGAAACCTTATACCAAGTTCGAGAAAGGTCTGCACAGAATCTTTGATTCAAAGGTAGGGCTGGTGCGTCTCGCGCCGCTCGATCATTCGAAAGATTCCACCAACACGACGTGATTACAGGTGCTCTTTGGCTTGTTTGACGGTAAAGCTAAAGTGCCATGAAGTGGATGATTTGAGATTAAGGTCCAACCGAATTCACGCTTGGGTCGCGGTCTACCGTATTTCGTTTTAAGTCTGTAGAATTGGAATGATCAACTTATGCGCAAATATGATCGGAGTAATTATAGTCGCACGGGTAAACCACGTGTTTGCAGGTGCTCTTTGGCTTGCTTAATGGTAAAGGTGCCAAAGTGGAAAATAGACGCAGCGAGCACAGCACTGGTTTTACCTTCGGTTACCGCGTCTGCTAAATGATCGAGTGTGCCAGCTCCTCCAGAAGCGATGACAGGGACTTCAACAGCTTCGCTGACTGCACGATTAAGTTCGTTATCGAAGCCGGCTTTGGTGCCGTCGGAGTCCATGCTTGTCAGTAGAATCTCTCCAGCTCCTAGGGAAACCACTTTCTTTGCCCATTCCACTGCATCTAGGCCGGTGTTGTTGCGACCACCGTGCGTGTAGACTTGCCATTTGCTGGCTTCTTCAGGCACGCGCTTGGCATCAATTGCGACGACGATGCATTGATTGCCAAATTTGGATGAGGCCTCTTTGATCAGTTCAGGATTGAGGATCGCAGCCGTGTTGAGGCTTATTTTATCCGCACCAGCGTTGAGCATATCACGGATGTTCTCGACGTTGCGCAGTCCGCCACCGACGGTCAAAGGCATGAAGCATTCAGAAGCCGTGCGGCGTACCACATCGATCATGGTGTTGCGCTCATCGCTAGACGCGGTGATATCCAGAAATACGAGTTCGTCGGCACCTTGTAGCTCGTAGGCTTTAGCTTGCTCCACGGGATCTCCCGCGTCGATCAAGTTGACGAAGTTCACGCCTTTCACGACGCGACCATCGTGAACATCAAGGCATGGAATGATGCGGATCGATAACACTTTAAGAATTAAGAATTAGGAAGAAACTAGGAAGGACGTAATAGGAATACGCGATGTAAGCCGAATTGGGTCACTCTCTTAATTCGTCATTCCTAATTTTTAATTCTCCAGCTCACTCATCAGCAAATGCGATATCAGGCTCAAAGGAGAGCGATAGGCGATACTGCATACCTGGGCGCATGATCAATGGGTGATCACGTTCGAGAATCTGTAAATAGTGCAGGTTGCCGTAATAAGTGCGATACTCAGGGTTCTCAGTGACGACTTCTAGCTCTTTCCACTCTGCATGGAAATCGTCTTTAACGACTTCAGTGCGGTGTCCACCTTCACCTAGAGTGAACGCAGTAGCGACACGGTAGCGGCTGTGTGGTGCGGCAATTGCCAGGATGTAGCGCATTTTGTCGAGCTGAACTTGCTGTTTCACAGTGAAACAGAATTCGCAACCGATTTTGCCGCCGTTGAAGGACCAAGTTACCTTACAGCTACCAAGACCTGGGACGATTTGCTCGTCTTTAGTGATCAGCTCAGGTTGGTCGTATTTGAAATTGAGTGAGTTGCGCAGACCCATGCTAGTGGTGCAGTTCTTACCGTAGAAGGAAGGAACAATCACTTTATCACCAAAGGTGAGCTCAGGCATCATGATTGGCAGATACTTATCAACCGGCCAGTCGAATATGCCAGGCGAGTGTGGAAAGGCGAGGTAATCAGAAGTGCCTTTACCGAGTGCGCTGGAAGCGATCAAAGGTAGTTGTATTGCAAGGCCAGAGTCTGGATCTTGGTATACAAAGAGTCCTTGTTCCTTTTTGTTGCTCTTATCGAAGCTGACATAGCGAGCCACTTTGCGTGGTGCAACCGGTGCGACTGGAGCAGCGCTGCCGCCAGTAGAGCGAGCGAGACGTGACCATTGACACAGGTAGCGTGCTGCATCGAAGTTTGCCATACGTGTGGTATGGTACGGTACGGTGTTACGCTCCTCATCGCGAATCACGAGATAGCCGTGTTCCTGATCGAGGTAAGTCACAAAGAAATTCATGAACAAGCGGCGAACCGCGTCTGTGTAGAGATCGCGCTGTGCTGCGGGCACCCAACCATCACGGAGTGCTTGCAAGGTGAGGCTGATGCAGTGCATCTGGCCATAGGCACCAAGGGAACGACCAAAGGCCCAACCCACGCCGTCTTGGCGGGCGATGTCGGGGATCAACTTCAGATATTTCTCAGAGTAAGTGCGAAGGCTCGGTAGCTTGCGCTCACGAAGGTGAAGGTTCGCATGTAGCTGTAGTGCTTGACGTATGAAAACGAAGCTCTGCACGCCGTAGATGTCGAATGAGCCGTTAAGTTTACCATCGGCAGCAACGGCATCGTCGAAATAGCCAGTTGAGGAGCTTGAATCGATACGTTCAAGGAAGCGGTCGATCAGGCGGCCAGTCTCATCTTTCTTGGAAAGACCAAGGCTGAAACGTGTCACCGCCTTAGCGATATTGAAGCTTTGAAAGTGGTTGTCGTAGTCGCTACGCTCAAGCAGAAGTTTGTCGAGTTGCTCACGAGTCGGGTCCATTAGGCGCTCCCATACTTGGTTGCGGTCTTTTGCTGGACCAAACGAAAGGAGACCGAGCGCCGAGTAGGCGAGTCCATTCTCGTGCACCTCGGGAGAGAAGACCTGCGCTGTAATACAGCGTGCCGAAAGGTCGACTAAATCGTATTCGCCGAGAGTGGCTTGGTTTGTGGCGCGGTAGTATTCGCCGATGGCGAGTGCTGCGTGACCGGGTTCATCGAGGCGACTTTGTTCACCAGCTACAGGAGTGATGGTTCCCTGTTCACTGATGGATTCTAAATTATGCCCCAGAATTGACTGGGCCATGTCGAGGCATTGATCTGCAAAATTATCCATTATCTAATAGGCGTCTTTATTACGCGGAGAGCAGTGTTTGATGCTTCTAAGGGTATCCCTTGTCAACAGCATTTGGGTATAACTGCACATTGTAATGTAAGGGTGTCGCTAGAAATGGACAATTGAGTGAAAAGTCATTGACCTTAGAGATGCCAGAGATTGGTTAATTGAGCGATTAGCTTAGCTGCTGCTTAGCTTAACTTAAACTATTTCCCTTAAAAACAATTTATGTCTGACGAGTCCTCATCCATGGAATCGGTTTCTCACGAGAACCGTAAATTTTCACCAACTGCTGAGTTTGCTCAGAATGCGGCTATTTCCGGAATGGACGCTTATCGTTCGCTCTACGAGAAGAGTATCCAGAATCCCGAAGCCTTTTGGGCGGAAGCCGCTGATGAACTGCACTGGTTTAAGAAGTGGGATACGGTTTTAGATGAATCAGAAGCTCCGTTTTATAAGTGGTATGACGGTAGCCGCACAAATCTTTCTTACAATTGCTTAGATCGACACGTGGAAGCGGGTCGTGGCGACAAAATCGCGATCCACTGGGAAGGTGAGCCGGGTGATGCACGTGATATTACATACAGTCAGTTGCTCGTAGAGGTCTCGCGCTTGGCAAATGTGCTGAAGGCGCGTGGCTTGAAGAAAGGCGATCGCGTAGCTATATACTTGCCAATGATTCCTGAGCTAGCGATCGCGTTGCTGGCTTGTGCGCGCATCGGTGTGGTGCACTCGGTGATTTTTGCAGGATTTTCGGCGGATTCGATACGTGACCGTGTGCTGGATAGTGAAACCTGTATGGTGATCACGGCTGACGGCGGTTATCGTCGTGGCAAAATGCTTGAGCTGAAGAAGATCGTTGATGAGGGCATCGAAGCCTGTGCCTGTGTGAAGGATGTGATTGTAGTGAAGCGCGGTGATGCGCATCCTGTCGATTGCCCCATGAAGGACGAGCGTGATTCATGGTATCATGATTTGGTCGCCGATGTGAGCGATGAGTGCCCTGCCGAGGAAATGGAAGCTGAAGATTTACTCTTCTTGCTGTATACAAGCGGCACCACGGGTAAGCCTAAGGGCATCATGCACACGACTGCGGGCTATCAGGTTTTCAGCTATCTCACCTCGAAGTATGTCTTCGATCTGAAGCAAGATGATGTTTATTGGTGCACCGCCGATGTGGGCTGGATCACTGGGCACACTTACATCGTTTATGGCATCATGCAAAACGGTGTGACACAGGTAATGTATGAGGGGGCACCGAACCACCCAGACGAGGGGCGTTTCTGGGAGATTATTGAGAAGTATAAAGTTTCGATTTTTTACACCGCTCCAACTGCGATTCGTGCCTTTATGAAATGGGGCGACAAGTGGATTGATGGACGCGATTTGTCCTCGCTTCGTTTGCTTGGAACCGTGGGTGAACCGATCAATCCAGAAGCATGGATGTGGTATCACACTAAAATCGGTGGCGAGCGTTGCCCGATTGTGGACACATGGTGGCAGACCGAGACGGGTGGTCACATGTTGACTCCGATGCCAGGTGCCGTGCCGACCAAGCCAGGGTGTGCGACACTGCCATTCTTTGGCGTAGAGCCAGCCATTCTTGCCGACGATGGAAGTGAAGTTGATGCCGGTATTCTCGCCATTAAGAAACCATGGCCGGGGATGCTTCGTGGCATTTATGGCGATCCGCAGCGTTTTAAAGATACCTATTGGTGCAAGTGGGGCGGTAAATACTACTTCCCGGGTGATGGTGCGCGTCGCGATGAAGATGGCTACATCTGGATTTTAGGCCGCGTCGATGATGTCGTGAATGTTTCCGGGCACCGAATCGGCACTGCCGAGCTGGAGAGTGTCTTTGTGGAGCATAAAGATGTCGCCGAGTCTGCGGTTGTCGGTGTGCCGCATGAAATTAAAGGGCAGGGCCTAATTGCATTTGTGACTGTTATTGATGGACGCGATCATGATGATCATCTCCGCAAGGAATTGGTCACGATGATCGATAAGGGCATTGGTAAGTTTGCTCGCCCAGAGCGTATCTTGTTTTCATCTGATTTGCCGAAGACCCGTTCAGGTAAGATCATGCGCCGCATCTTACGCGATATCGCGGAAGGCAAGGAGCTTGGTAATACCTCGACTCTGGCAGATCCGAGTGTCGTCGAAGAGTTACAGCAACAGTATTTGAACAGTTAGTAGTTCTCGTCGCAAATCCTCAGCGCAGCTGTCCTGAAAGGGCATCTACGCTGAGGCATTAACCTTTCGTCTATCCGAGGAAACCATAATTCCCTGAGGAGTTTGGAAGTCTTCGGGTCTGCTCAACTCGCTTGTTCAAGTTGATTTGTTGTGTGAAGACGTGGACAGGGGTGGTGTGTAGCCCTTCTTTATACAGTCATATGGACCCAGCGATTACTGAACCCGGGTTATGCAATAGAATGAGAAGGGCTCTTCGTAACTGAAGGGCAAGGAGCGTAAATAGATACGTGACTGCTGGCCTGACGAAGCGCGATAGCGCGTAGATGGTAAGCCGCAGGCTTGCCCGTCACGCAGTGAAGGGTGACTGAGGCGGGTGCCCAATGGGCGACCGAAGGAACAAAGGCAGCCATGTGCTTTGGTCGCCTAAGGAATTCCCGAACACCATTTTGGTGGGCAGATTCCTAATGCAACGCATTTGGAATCTGCCTGATAAAGAGACACTTACTAAAGGCAATATCTAGTTAAGGAAGTCCGTTTGCATAATTCGGGTTGAAACTTCCATCCTCAACTGAGCATATCCTTATACATAAGTCAGAAAGCTATAATTCGATAGGCAATTCATTCAAACTCCTTCCCTTGGATAAGGGAAGGTGGTCGGCTTGCCCGACCGGAAGGGTTGGATGGGAGTC
>JAXCLT010035801.1:0-19541 GCA_035584435.1 Egregia menziesii
GAGAACTAATTCGGTTTTGTTACTCTCGCATCTATAAAGGATTGGATGACATAAGTTATTTGTCCACGCGGCCTAGGGGAAGGAATACAGACGCTCACTGAAGCGGCCTTTGCGGAATGTATCGCACTGGAGTACGTCGTGCTACCTTCAACACTGACGAGCTTGGAAGGATACGCATTCGGTGATTGTGAAGAGCTCCAAGGTGTCCTGTTCAAAGGCAATGCGCCAGCGAGTGTGGAAAACGATATCTTTGACAATACTCACGCCGACTTAACTGTTTATTATTACAGTGATGCGATTGATTGGGGAACAGATTTGCGTAGGAGCTCCTACGCAAGTTAATTACATCTTGGCAGTATCTGGCTGCGACATGGATGATGACGTATGGCTACGCACCGGATCAAGATACTAGTATCGACACAAACGGTGACGGCGTGAGTCTATTGATGGAGTATGCCTTAGGTTTGGATCCCGAGGATCAGAATGCCAACGCAATGCCTCAAGTTGCCATGGGCGATACCACAGCAGAGTTGGCTTATTATGCAGGTGCGAGTGGGGTTTATTATCAGGTGGAAGTCTCTTATGATCTCACTTTAGATGACTGGACTAGTTTAGACGTAACTCAAGGTTCCATGGATGCTCAATCGATACGCACGGCCTCGATCGGCCTCGGAGCAGATGCAGCTTTCTTGCGTCTGAGGGTCGAAGTCGGTGAGCGATAAGGATACGATTAATTGGTGGCGACACTCCGCTTCGCATAGATAAAGCTTAGATTTTAAACCGCTAAATTTACACTTAAGCACAGATTTGTGATACGTTTTAGTTATCTCCTGATATGCGTCGGTAAGTGGTCTTCAGCTTTGCTGGATTCTGTGAGATACTGCGCCTGACTCGTGAAATACCGACGCTTACTTTTTTGTTTCAAGGAGCGGTTGCCGAGAAGGCTTGGCGGAAGAAGAGTTTAGCATCTTCGGCGAGTACTTCGGGGGCGATTTGAAGTGTTAGGGTCGTTTGGACACCATTTTCATCTTCACTGAAGATGGAGTAGTCGTTGCCTTTGATCATTTCTGTCCATGAACTAGGCAGGAGTGTCTCGGACTTTTGGAATTGGGTAAACACGTCGGCTGCATAGTCACGGTAAGAAAAGGTGAGCTGGCTGCCGTCAATTGAGGGCTGTAGCTTTGAGTCGAAGGGTGCAGTCGGGTCTGCGCCGAGGGCGTAGTCGGTATAGTTGCTCAGGCCGTTGTTATTGTCGTCGCCATCGGGGTTGGTGAAGCCGAGGTGGGCGAAGGTGACGTAGGCGCCCTCGTAGGCGCCGATGTCGATGATGCCGTTTTGAACCCGTTGATTGCCGGCGAGGTCTGTTGGGGCGTCGGAGCCATTGGTGCCGCCTTCATCAATAATAGGTGAACCAGAGAGCAGTCTTAGATCTCCGCCCGAGATCGGTGCGCTGAGTGGGTTGACCTTTGCTGCGAATAGCGGGTCGTTATTCGAATCGGTTCCGTCGAAGTTTGAACTGCCGGTGATATTGGAAGGAGTGGAGCCGAGGCTATTGTTAGAGGTGAAATTTTCAATGAGGCAATTCACGGCGGATGGATTATTACCATCCGCCGTGAAGAGAGAAGCGCTAGGGGATACGGAAGAGGAGCCTGCGGCATTGTTCCAGATGACACAGTTGGTAAGTCTGGTTGAGCCGGCAGATTGATAGATTGCGCCACCGAAAAAAGAAGCGGAATTCCCCTGGAAAGAGCAGTTTGTGAGTATGGTTGGTTCGTCGGAAGCGTTTAATAAGGCACCGCCTAGCAGAGCAGAATTTCCGGTAAAAGAGCAATTATCCAAGGAAGTTACATCTTTGATATAGATGGCTCCAGCAGAACCAGATCTTTGATTCGTCACAGCGTTTCCTTGGAAGGAACAGTTATTGATCGTAGCTCTGGATAAAGTGTAGATAGCACCTCCAGCGAATATACTCGCAGAATTGCCGATAAAGGAGCCGTTCTCGACAATCAGAGCAGCATTTGAGTCACTGCTGATAGCACCACCGGAGCGACTGGTATTCCCTTCGAACGTGCAGCCTGAAAGCGTTAGCGTTTGGGAAGATTCATGGTGGATAGCTCCTCCTAATTGCGCAGAAAAATTGTTGTTAAAAGAGCAGTCAATGAGTGAGGTATTTGCAGAGCCTGCAATCCGAAGTCCCCCTCCGTCGTGGCTACTCGCATTCCCTCCCGAAATCGTAAAACCGTCTAGAATGAGTGGAGTTTCATCACCGCTAGCGATCAGCACGTTGTAGGCGTTAGCGGCGTTATTTGCAAAATTAGTTCCGTCGTTTTGGTCGATATCTCCGGAGAGGACGGTTGTATTTGTGGCTGGATCCCGATCATCCAATCCGGGGTTTCCAGTATTAGGGAAACCGCCATAGATGCGGGTGCCAGATGTGAGTGAGAAGGTCTCACTGCGGTCATCGTTTATTTTTCCCGCGCCTTCGTCGGGGTAATACGTCCCTGCGGCGACCCAGATATCACGCCCCGGGACGGCGGCTTCGAGGGCGTCCTGTAGGTCAAGGAAAGCATCTTCCCAGCTCGTGCCGTCATTGTTTCCGCTGGTGGCTGCGGGGTTTACATAGCTAACTAGCTGTCGAAGAAAAAATGCAAAGCTAAACATAGGCTCAAATGTAGTGCTGCCTTTTTGTAAGCCGTAACCGGGGATATCGCGGCTTTCTATAGCCCATGTGCTAGTGCCGATGTATTCATAGGAAATCGCGTTATCTATCGAGTTTCCGCCAGGCAATGCTTCCGGGCTAATGAGCAGGGTCCCGTCATCAGGAGATAGACCGGGAATCACTAAGTGCCAGACTCCCGTCGAAGGTTTAGCCATACTGAAGTGGCCACCGGAAATTTGACTCACCCCGCTATTACGAACCCGACCCATGGCCGTAATCCCTTTAGTGCCCGCAGCGGTTTGCGGGATATAGACGAAACTTACGGGGTCTTGTTCATAAGCGCTTCCTTGCGCTCCGTTATCATGACAATAGATCGTAAATGTGCCGCTGCTGTTCGCGCTGCTGAGTGCGTAGTTGTCTTCGTTTCTCGCCCCATTGACGAGGAGGATTCCGCTTTGAGAAGAGCCGTCCAGGCTGCGGAGATTAAGGTCAAAAATACCGTTGTCGTTATCTGTAAATTCTTGGCCTTGACCTGTTGTGCCTAAATCTATGCCAGCAGAGGCGACCAGAGAGGTGATGGGGCCACCGTTGGTGGAGACTTCGGCTCGACCCGCCAGCCAATCGTCCACTGGAAAGTAGCCGAAAGCGGTGTTGATATTAAATTCTTTGCTGTTCTCAGTCGCGTCATAGCGGTGGACAGCGATGTAATAGTCACTGCCTGCGGCAGCAGCAGAACTGGTGGGGTAGAACGTTCCCGAAGGATCTCCATTGGCGGAGTTGTCGCGACCATTTTCGGCGACTGAGCTAATTAAGACGCCTGCAGTGGAAGCATTCGCTAGGGGAAAGTTTAAAAAGTAATCCGCCCGGTTGGTGAGACTGGTGTTCACACTTATGTTCGGACTGGAGCCTTGAGAAAGCGCAGTCGTCACGGAAGTGGTTGTGTTCCCTGCGTCATTTTGCGTAACTTCAACAGTGCCGTGATAGATCTGAGCAAAAGATGGAGCGGTCAGAGCCAGCGAGAGTATAAGCGAAAAAGAGTATTTCATACAAATGAGTGTTGGTATGGATGGACCTAGAAAGTTCTTCAGAAAAGATTTGGCTGTAGCAGGTTCGCTGGGTCTGAGTGGTATAGTTAAGGTGTGAAGAGGCTATTGTTGGCTTCATCTATCGATTCGAATGCACTGTGTTAAAGCAATATTACTGCCACAATTAGGGTTTAGTGGATTTATAAATTATTTATTGTCATGAGTTTACGTCTACTCAGCTGATTGAAGGGAGCAGTTGCTAATTGAGTGGTCGTGGGACTGAAAATGAGGTCGAACACAAAATATAAAGGTTGGGTCGTTGTGCTAGCTCTGCATCGATAGCTTACAGTATGATCGATCCGTGAGAATCTGTGTTCCTACGACTCGCGGTGCTCGTTCTCTTCGGAGGGATCTACGACATCCGTGGCTAATTTTTTTAGATAGCGTAATTGCTAAAGGTGGGGCTCTTTTTCCGTCTCGATATTCATCTTCTTTGCGCGTTGTTTCCAGAGGCGACGGGCGAGTTCTCGCAAGTCGGTGACTTTGTCATTTTCGTCGATGATTTCGACGCCAACGAGGGTTTCGACTGCGTCCTCAAGGGTGACGAGTCCGACAGTTGAGCCGAACTCGTCTTGCACCATTGCCATGTGGCATTTCGCTTCGATCATATGACTAAAGAGGGTGTCTACAGTCATCAGTTCAGGAACAAAGGCGACCGGTCTTTTGACGTTTTCTAGAGTCTGCTCGGGATTTTTAAGGCAAGCTTGTAGCGCATCGGAGCGAAGAACAAAGCCTGTGATAACTTCGCGGTTGTCACCGTAGACAGGGACTCTCGAGAACGCATGTTTCTCTGCTGCTTCGGCGAAGTCTTGCAGTCGGGTGGTCTCGGATGATTTGAAGATGACGGGGCGGGGCGTCATGATATCCGCGACTTGAACTTGAGACATGCCGAGCATGTTGCGGACGATCCGTCCTTCACCGGCTCGGATGGAGCCATGCTCTTCGCCCAAGCGAGCCACGGCGAGGAGTTCTTCGCGGTGCTTAGGGGTGGCATCGGCTGCACCGAAAGTGATGAGTCGTGTAATGCCTTGGCAGAGCCAGACGATTGGTCGTAGCCCCAATTGCATAATGGGGAGTACGGCAGCGGTGAATGGGGCGAAGAATAAGGTGTAGCGTGCTCCAAGTGTCTTTGGGATGATTTCGGAAAGCACCAGGACGAGTAAAGTCAGTACTGCGGCAAAGGCTCCGCCAGTGGCGTCGCCATAGACACGCGTATATTGTGCACCAGCTCCAGTGGCGCCCATGGTGTGGGCGATCGTATTTAGTGTCAGAATGGCGGATAAGGGCTTGTCGATGTCCTGCTTCAGTTGTTGCAGACGTTCTGCCCAGCTGGATCCCTTGGTTTTGGCTGTTTGTAGCTGGGTGGGTGTGATCGTCAGTAGAGTCGCTTCCAAGAGTGAGCATAAGAAGGAGAAGCCGAGTGCAATGGCGACGTAAATCAGTAAAAGTGTCATGGATTCGATAGGGGCTTAGGTTTGTTTGAAGGGGGGTAGTGTAACGGTGCTGTGACGATTTGCGAGTGCGAAGGTCTTGATATGCGTGGCGACGAAATAGGGTGTATAAGTGCGGGGTATGGTAGCGCAGGCGCGTCTCGCGCCGCACGGGCGTTTGAGAGCTTCAGATGGCACGACGGGTGCGCACCGAGACGGTGCTGCGCTACCCTTTAAAGCATATTTACCCCGCACTTTAAATTACACCCGACGAAATATCCCGAGTAAGTTTTAGTATGTGCTGAAGACGCTGCAACGTATCATTGCGCGTAGGTTTAAATTCCGTTTTAGGCACGAGCCCCCTTCGGGTATTCCGAATCGTCGTTCGAATTTCTTGATCACGCTAAATCGGTGCGGTTGTGGTATTCTGAAAAGATGAAAGAAATCAACCGCACCGCCCCTCGTGTTTTTCGACTCCTTAATGCGTTCTTTCAGGGTATTCTTGCATGGTGTCGCGCGCTGCCAGAGGTTGTTCCGATAACTCCTGGAAATCTGCAAAGGCCACTCAAGATCGGGCAGCGACGCCTTGTCATCGGCGGCAAAGTCATCATCGTTACTGTCAAAACCTGATTGCCGATGGAATTATATCAACTCAAGTCATTCATTGTTCTCGCGGAGGAAGGCAGTCTTCGTCCTGCATCGGAGCGTCTTTTCATCAGCCAACCAACTTTGAGTGGGCATATCAAAGCCTTGGAAGCTGAATTTGGCTTTGAACTCTTTGAGCGCAGCCGCAAGGGAATGTTACTGACTATTGAAGGTGAACAATTTCACGCCCATGCTGAACGGATTTTAAGCGAAGCCAATGCCGCCCAGAACCTCGTTCAATCTCTGCGTGAAGAAGTCGCTGGCACAGTTCGTCTGGGCATCATTAACGAAGGGCGTAATCTCCAGTTGGACACCACGATTGTGGCGCTCTCTCAATCACATCCTCAGTTGAAGATCGATATTACGAGCACCAATTCTGGTATTGTCCTCAAAGCACTGTGTGATGGCACACTCGATGTTGGTTTCATTGAGGGCGAGCGCATCGCCACGGAATTGACCAAGCAAGCGGTGACGGTTTCCTATCCTGTCATCATCTATCCGGAAGCGTGGTCTCACCTCGATGCTGAGGAGTGGGAAGGCTTACAAGCGCACCCCTGGAGTTTCGTTTCCGAAAATTGCGCCTACTTTCAGCTGATTCACCAAGAGGTGAATCAGCGTTCGCTCGCGATGGATTGGAAGTATCAAGTCGATCACAACGAGACCTCCCTCAGTATGGTGAAGCAGGGCCTTGCTATTAGCGTGCTCGATCGAGAAGTGGCCGCAGCCGCTGTTGAGGAAGGCAGCATCCGAATCTGGCCTCACTACCAACCTGAAACGATTATTTCACTTGTCTGGCGCACTGCGCGCGGTTCCGAAAAGCTGATCGCCACGTATGTAGAGGCAGCAAAACGCGCATTCACATAAATGAGTAGTATGCCCGAATTAAGTTGGACTCACGCAGGAGGCATTTGAGAAGTTGCGTTCATTGAAACCGTTCGCGGATGGGAGTAAGGACCTCGTC
The DNA here is from genome assembly GCA_035584435.1 of Egregia menziesii. NCBI lineage: Eukaryota > Phaeophyceae > Laminariales > Lessoniaceae > Egregia > Egregia menziesii. Next base: position 6,781 of record JAXCLT010035801.1, read on the forward strand.
AGCCGCTGCCAAGTGCGAAGGTCTTGATGATTGCGGCTTTATTTATAAGAAATGAGTTTAGCTTTTGAGGTTAAAATGATGAACCCTCTCGGGCCGTGTGCTGAGATGTCTATGGAGTTTCCTTCGTTTGGAGGGACACTGAAGGTTGCTGCAGGAGTTAGGATTTGCTTGCTATTAAATACGAGACCTTCTGCCCCGCATACGACTATGATTTCGCCGTTGTTTGTATAGCAGGCTACGGGGCGATCCGCACTGTTGGATGTATAGAGGTTGATGAATTCGGGCTCTTTCTCGTTCTTGTGCGGAGTGATTAAACTGAGCCCGGTATCCCCGCAAAGGATCGCACTGACAGGTTGAGGTGAGGGGGAGAACACCAATTTGCGGATTGGTTCGTAGAGTTGTATCGGAATGATTTTCCCTTGAGGGTAGCGCCATGCGGCAAATTGATTTGCAGAGAAGCAGGTGTGTCTACCTCGTTCGGCGCAATACCAATGTGCATCGGCAATTTCTGGAGGTGCTAGGTCTAGAGTGTCCGTATTATATTGAGCGCCATGTATATCGTAATAGTTGAGCACCAAGGCACCTGTATCGGTGTATCTGAGCGAAATGAAATCACTTCGACCTAACGGGCCGATCGCTAGAATATTTGTTTTTGCAACCAGCTGATCTTGAATTTCGCTATTCTCGCGACCTGATAGTTGGAAATGAATTTTTTGAGCCCCTCCGTAATGGAAAACATGGGCGCGGTTATCGGATGAAACCAGGCCAATATGATGCACTTTTTGTAGCCCACCTGGGTAGTCCTTGATATTGAGTTGCTCCGGGAATCGAGGCGACAACGTCAGGCCGAAGGTGACCACTTCGATTACTTAAATGGACGGGCTGGATGTTTGTATTTTTTAAAGAAAAGCGAGTCGCATCCCTCGCTAAGAGCATATCGGTTTGCTCAAGCGCGGGGAGTTTTTTGAGTAGTTCTTTTGTCGTGGTCGAATTAGGGTCTGTCGTCAGCGACTCGGAAGTGAGTTTGAGGATACCTTCCTTCGCTCGGTGTTTTATCGCGTTGGTTTGTTGCTCTGCTCTTAGCGTGTAGCAGATTTTTGCTTTTTCAAGGGGCATCAAGATTGTATTATCCGCATCTAGGAAGTCTTCGAATAATCGGATGGATCCAGTTTCTCGTTCTGCCTGATTGAGCAGTGTAAATTGTTTTTGAATACAATCGCTTGGTCGTTTGTTGGCACGCCATGCTTCGTCTAGAAGGTGAATCGCTCCGTCAACATCCTGAAGTTTTGAATGAGTGATACGCGCTTGCTCGATTGGGTTGGTTTCGTTTTCGACGGCTCTTTGCCAAGATAGCTTGGCTGGTTCTTCGAGCCCCAGTTGTGCGTAAAGGTCGCCGGCTTTTTCGAATTGCTTGAGTTCTGTGTAGAGCTCTGCCGCCTGACTGAATTGGTTGGCCGCTTCGAGGCATTCAGCGGCGCGGCGTTTGTCTTTAAGTTTGTGCAGGTAAAATACCGACAGCATCCCTGAATCGGCCTGCTTGTTTGAGCGTGCTAGCTGCGCTTGCCCAATCGTTGAGAAGTTCTCCATAAATGTAGGCTGCACGCTCGAAATTTCCATCCTGTTCGGCATCGGCTGCGGCTTTGCGGTATTGGCGTTCTAAAGATAAACGCGTCTCGTAATCGAGATCCCATCCGTCGACTGCCGAGCCACCTTGATGAGATCCCAAACGCGTGGAGCGCTCTCCTAATTGCCAGCCAGGAATTGCACGGCCGCGCCTTGCTTCATGACCACCTAGGGGGAGTGCGTAGCGGAGACCCAGTTCAGGATCTTTTTCCATGAGATCCATGAGCTTTTTAAGTTCGCGCTGGCGGGCATCTGTTAAGTTTTTGAAATTCCGTCGTGCCCAATCTTGAAGCTTCTCGAAGTCGGAGGGGGTATTTCCATGTGAGGGGGGACGATTACCTGCTGTTAGAAAGCTCAAGAGTTTACCGACGCCGAGAATCGGACCTGCCGCGAGCCCTGCTAATCCCATACCTAAACCTGCGCCGATTTTGCCTGCTAATCCGGCACCGTTTTTGAGGGCTTGATTTTTTGGTCTCTGTTTTTGCCGATGCCATCCTCATTCAGCTTTTCTAAGCTGAAGTCTTCTTCCGGAGGCAGGGGCACTATGATTGCACTCAGCTTTGGCGCTGGAGGGGCTACTGGAACTGCATGGTTCCATGTAGTTTCGGATCTTAAGGCCGCGATGAAAGCAGAGGGCGGCAGTGCGTGTTCTTTATCAAATGCGATTAGGCCGAGACTCGGAAGGAATAAATACAGATGCTGGGGAAAGAGAGAAACGACGAACTGAGCTAACTGAATTTAAGCGATGGATAATTAGGGATATATATCACGAAATTTCTCTCGTGTAATGTGATTAAGGATAGCAGTGAGTCTCCGTTTGCAATCCTAGATACGAGTGCGTGAATGTCCGGTAGGTAGTGTAGGCAAATGTCGGCTGAAAAATGGGCTTCAGGTGCGTGTGCTTGAGGCATCTTTTTTGGGACTGTCTCCATAATTTCATGGAGTTCCATTTCGCGAAACACTGTGGCGGCGGATAGAGCGAAGATCACCTTAGCTCCCCAGATCGCGGCTTCTTTGTGAAACTGAAGTGCAGGGCCCGGTAGGTTTAATATACCGGCTGTATGAAGTGCTTCTAAATCGGCTGCGAGTGATTCCGAGTCCGCTTGTAGTGTTTTACTCACCCAGCGTTCGGGACACTCATCATCGAGCTTCAGGACGGGTTGCCCAGTCTCAATGAGTGATTGTAAGAAAGCCTGGATCATAGGTCGAAATCGTCTGGGAGCCCTATGACTTATTTTAGGGATATCTATGGATGTCTAGAACTTAATTAGCCACTTCCTAAATGACTAGCTATCTGATCGATGAAATGACATTTCTTTGACTCATCACAGGTGAATACGAGCGCGAGGATAGCTGAGTGATTCGTCAAGTTACATAGTGTTCGCTATTCGTTTTTTAATCGAGAGAGCTGCTCTGCGGTGTCGAGTAGTGATACACCCCTTGTTTTGCTTTAGCGTTTTGATGATCTCCTAATATTTTGAATATAGGGTAAGTGAAAGTTTCTTAGGCGTCTTTTTAAGGAATGAAGTCTTATTTAAAAATATGCGTAAGATTACCTCAACTATTGCTGTATATGGTAGTGGCTGACACTATTATTAAATTTCCTCGATTCAATTGTCCGACCATTTTCCCTGTAAATTTACGCTTTCCCCTCATTAATGACTGCCCAGGAAACATCTGAGATCTATTCACTGCTCGCCCAGACCCAAGGGCCAATCCGTGGATATATACTATCATTGACAGCAAACGTCCATGTGACGAACGACGTCTTGCAGGAGACCAACCTCGTGATCTGTAAAAAGAGCGCAGACTTCAAACTAGGCACTAATTTCGCAGCCTGGGCCTGCAAAATCGCCTATTTTGAAGTGTTGCGCTACCGAGCAACGACTAAGCGCGACAAGCTGGTGTTTGATGATTCGCTGATCGAGCAACTCGCTGAAGATGCAAGCACTGAGAACGAAGACTACACCTCACGTAAAACGGCACTAAAGCACTGCTTACAGCAACTCGGTGCACACAATCAAAAGCTAGTCTTCCAACGCTACTACGAGAACATTCCGCTAGGAACCATTGCCCAAGAACGCAACTCGACTCCGAATGCACTCTCGCAACTCCTCTATCGGCTGCGCCAGCAACTGATGAGCTGCATCAATCAAACCATCGTTGATACCAGAAAACGCTAACCAAGACAGCCATGAACGAATCCACAGCAAAGCGACTGGAAGTCCTACTCTCTAAGCAATTCGGCGAAGGGCTTGATCACGTCGAGGCCAAGGAACTCAACTGCCTACTCTCATCCTCTGAGAGCGCACGCAAGTGCTACCTCGAACACTGCCAACTACATAGCACACTGTTGGAGGAGCGCGACCTCCTCGAAAGTATCCTAGCAGAATCCTCGAAGGACAATGTCGTGCCCATGTTCGACGCCGAAGAGGTGATTTCCGAAACCAATAAGAACCACCTCGCACTACTCATTACAATCGGTAGCCTCGCAGCCGTATTCGCAGTCAGTTTCTTCAGCTTCATTAGTCCATCATCGAAAAAGACACTCGTCCAGGAACAGGCGTACGCCACACTCACGACCCCGCGCCCAACACAAGCATCTGATGTACTACTAGAGAATTATGAACGCACCGTTGCCGCACTTCCGACAACTAGTTCGCTCTCACGTCCAGCGGCCACAGCCAGTGCCAATAAGGACAATACCATTCGGTTCAATCGCGACGTGCGGCCCATCCTTTCAGACAATTGCTTTCATTGCCACGGCCCCGATAAGAACACCCGCGAAGCCGACCTACGCCTCGACACACATGAGGGCATTCTAGCCGAACTCAGCGATGGTCGTCACACCATCATCCCCGGGGATCCCGAGAACAGCGAATTCTACAAGCGCATCATCACGACCGAGACGGACATGATAATGCCGCCGCTCAACTCGCACAAGCACCTGAAGGAAGAACAGATTCAGCTCTTCCGTGATTGGATCGCACAAGGCGCAGACTGGGAAGACCATTGGTCCTTCAGCAAGATCGAGCGGCCAGCAGTTCCGACTGTTGTTAACTCCGACAGGGTCAGCAACCCGATCGACGCTTTCATCCTCCGCAAAGTCGAGCAAAACGGCCTCACTCCCAACGAGGCTGCCGATCGTCACATACTCGTGCGCCGCGTCAGTTTCGATACACGTGGCCTGCCACCGACAACCGAGGAGATCAATGCCTTTGTCGACGACGACTCACCAAAAGCCTACGAGAAAATGGTCGACCGATTCCTCGCCGACAAACAATTCGGCGAGCACCGCGCACGCTACTGGCTCGATGCGGCCCGCTATAGCGACACCAACGGCTACCACATCGACAACTATCGGAGCATCTGGCCTTACCGCGATTGGGTGATCAATGCCTTCAACGATAATATGCCCTTCGATCAATTCACGATCGATCAGATCGCCGGTGACATGCTCCCAGAGCCGACACAGTCACAACGCATCGCTACGGGGTTCAACCGCTGTAATCCGACCACTAGCGAAGGCGGTGCGATTGATGACGAGTATTTTGCAATTTACGCACAAGACCGAGTCGAAGCGACTTCCACCGTATGGCTCGGCTTGACGATGAGTTGCGCGTCCTGCCACGACCATAAGTTTGATCCACTCTCACAGAAAGAGTTCTATCAAATGACCGCCTTCTTTCGGAACACGACTCAAGCAGCGATGGATGGAAACTTGCAAAACACACCGCCAGCGATATACGCCTACATAGACGAACATCTCACAGAAACGGCAAAACTGGAACCTATCGTCAATCGCACGAAGGAGGAACTCCTACCAATCATTGGGCAATATGTCGCTGCAAACCCCGAATTGCGCGAGCCCTTCGAATGGATCGCCGAAGACAGTCTCGATCTACGCACCGCCACTGAAGGCGCAGGTGTTTTGATCGACCAAAGCACCACTCATGATCTAGGTGACCAGGCACAGTTAAAAATAGGAACGCCATTCAGTCTTAGCTTCTGGGTGCTTGCTCCCGAAAAAGACAGCTTAGAAAAGCCGCTGAAACTCTTCGGGCGTTACGATCCAGAGACTCAAAACCAAGGTTGGTTTGTGAAGCTCGAAAAAAATGCAGCGATCACCATGCAATTCGTCACAGACAATGAAAAACCTGATACAGTCAAATTCACAAGCAAGCCTAAGCTCAAGCCTGGGGTCTGGAACCACGTGCTGATCGGCTATGACGGCACCTCCAGCGTTGGTCAGCAGGCGGCCAACTACGCGGCCTCATTTAGAATGCGCATTAACAACAAACGCGCACAGTTGAAAGGCATCAACTTTCGGGCGAATTTCAGGGGGTTGATCGGAACTGATAAACCATTTATCATCGGCTCAGCCACACCCACTAAAAAGGCAGGCAGCGGTCAAATCAGCATAAAAGATCTCCGTATATTCAACTCCGTGCTCTGTCAGTCTGAACAGGATTTACTCGCCTTAACTATCCCAAGCGAGCACATTAAACCGAGTAAACCTGCTGAAGAAGTCGATCCGACATTTACTCTCGATATCGAATCCATCAAGCAACGCATGGCAAAGGGGAGCACTGCATTTCGCAGACTTAAAGAGCTCCAAGTCGCAACTCCGATGACTCTAGTGATGCAGGAAAAGAAAGATTCTGAATCGTTTGCTCACATCCTAGCTCGTGGCGATTATGCTAGTCCCGGTGAACGCGTCATCGCTGGTGTCCCAGAAGTCTTCCCTCCGCTCGCAGAAGGCGCAACGCCCAACCGGCTGGCGTTGGCCTACTGGCTGGTCAACCCGAAGAACCCGCTCCCCGCCCGCGTAAATACCAATCGCTTCTGGCAAGAATTGTTCGGCACAGGGATTGTCAAAACATCCGAAGACTTCGGTAGCCAAGGCGAACCGCCGAGCCACATCGAACTCCTTGACTGGCTGGCTGCTGAATTCATCGAAAGCGATTGGGACATGAAGCACATGTATAAGCTCATGCTCATGTCTTCCACCTACCGTCAGTCGACCACGATCTCTCCAGAGCAGCTTACAGTGGATCCTGAGAACCGACTGCTAGCACGTGGTGCGCGCTATCGCCTTGATGCCGAAGTCATCCGTGATCAGGCACTCTTCATCAGCGACCTAATGGTCGAGAAGATCGGCGGGCGCCCAGTCAAACCCTACCAACCAGAGGGCGTCTGGAAAGCGGTTGCCTACTCGACCAGTAACACCGCAATATTTCAGGCCGACATCGGAGACAAACTCTACCGACGCTCCCTCTACACTTTCTGGAAACGTACAGCTACTCCTTCCTCAATGGCGATCTTTGACGCCCCCACGCGGGAATATTGTACTGTGCGTCGTGAGCGGACCAACACACCGCTACAAGCACTCGTGTTGATGAACGACCCGCAATTCGTCGAGGCCGCTCGTCACTTGGCAAGCGTTATCATCATAGACGAACGCGAAGACAAGTTTGCCGCGCTCTATGCCCGCGCAATGGGTGCCGAGCCCAGCGAGCAAGTCATCCAAATTCTGAAGAATACATACGACCAAGTTCTACCCACTTATATCGAAAACCCTGCCGCGGCCAAAGAACTACTCAGCATCGGCGACTCCCCTGCAGATGAATCCATCGACCCAATCGAGCTAGCCACATGGACGATCGTCGCCAATCAAGTGATGAATCTCGATTCCTTCATATCCAAAAACTAATATTCTACGGATACACACCATGAGCTTCCCAATAGAAGAATACGTTAAACTAGAAACTCGCCGCCAATTTTTTACTCAAATGGGCAAAGGCTTGGGCAGTGTCGCGCTCAGCTCAATGTTTGCGAGCAACCCATTGAAGGCCGCAATGAAAATGATCGAAGGCCGAGGTTCATTAGGTGCCTCTCACTTTGCACCGAAGGCAAAACGTGTGATTTATCTATTCATGTCTGGGGCACCCTCTCAACACGACATGTTCGATCACAAACCTTATATGAAGTTGTGGCACGACAAAGATCTACCCGACGAAATTCGCGGTGGGCAACGTCTCACTGGTATGAGTTCGGGGCAAGAGCGCTTTCCAATCGCCAGCTCAGTTTACGACTTTAAGCAGCACGGCGAGTCCGGTGCATGGGTCAGTGAGTTACTCCCGAACACTGCAAAAATGGTCGACGACATTGCGATCATCAAATCAATGTGGACTGAAGCAATCAATCACGACCCTGCCATTACTTACATCCAGACTGGCCGCCAAACCCCTGGCCTGCCAAGCCTCGGGTCCTGGCTCAGCTACGGCCTCGGCACCGAAAACGAAAACCTACCGACCTTTGTGGTTCTCAACTCGAGCTGGACCGGACGCAAAGATGCTCAAGCACTCTACTCCCGTCTCTGGGGCAGCGGATTTCTGCCGTCCGAGCATCAAGGCGTGGCCTTTCAATCTCAAGGCGACCCGGTTCTCTACCTGAGTAACCCAGACGGCGTCGGCCAACACACTCGCAAGATCATGCTCGATGGCCTCGAAGACATGAACAAGCTCACTTACGAAGAAATAGGCGACCCAGAGATTCATGCCCGCATCTCTCAATACGAGATGGCCTTCAACATGCAGACTTCTGTCCCCGAGCTCGCCGACATGTCGCAAGAGTCGGAGTCGACTCTGGAGCTCTATGGTCCAGACGTGAAGACTCCCGGCACTTTTGCTTATAACTGCTTACAAGCTCGCCGTCTTGCGGAACGTGGCGTGCGTTTTACCCAAATATTCCATCGCGGCTGGGATCAGCACCATAATATTACCGGCGATCTTCCGAACCAATGTAAGGACATTGACCAAGCCAGCTACGCACTCATCACCGACCTCAAGCAACGCGGCATGCTCGACGACACACTCGTCGTGTGGGGCGGCGAATTCGGACGTACCATTTACTGCCAAGGTCCACTCACCGATACCAACTATGGCCGTGACCACCATCCACGTTGTTTCACTATGTGGATGGCCGGTGGCGGCGTAAAGGGCGGCATCACTTATGGGGAAACTGACGACTTCGGCTACAACATCACCAAAAATCCGGTCCACATCCGCGACCTCAACGCAACGATCCTTCACCAGATGGGCATCGACCACTCGCGCTTTACGGTAAAGCATCAAGGCCTCGATCAGAAGCTAACTGGTGTGGAAGAAGCGCACGTCATAAAAGGCATTCTCAAAGGCTATCCAACTCCATCGTGAAATTAAGTTTACACGCTAAAATCGTCCTCGTCGTCGGAATCATTCTATCCGCCGCACTCGTCACGATACCGAATTTACTACCACTAACAGGGGAAACGGGCCATGATTCCGTCATCGCCATTGGGCGCTTCCATATCATAGCCCTGCACTTCCCGATCTGCTTATTGCTCGTGGTGCCGATGATGGAGCTACTGGGCTGTATTCGGCCAATGCACTATTTTAAAGAAGCGGTGCAATCGGTGCTTTGGTTAGCAATCTTCTTTGCAATCGGAGCCTGCGCACTCGGCTTCATGCTAGCGACGGGCGAAGGCGACATGGGCAAACTCGTCGAAGATCACATGTGGGGTGGCATCATCACCACGATTCTCATGTTCGTTGCGCTCTTCGTCTATGAGCTCAATCCGGGGCAACAACGCAAAGGTCTCTACGTCACTTATCTAGTTTTCCTATTTGCCAGTGTTGCATCCTTAACGATCGGCAGTCACCACGGAGCCTCCCTCGTGCACGGCGAAGACTACCTCTACGAAAAAGCTCCCGCCTTCGTAAAGAATATGATTGGCATCAAAGAGGAGCCAATTGTTCAACTCACTTACGATAGCCAAGTCTATTACAGCCTAATCCAACCTATTTTTGAGCAGCACTGCTATTCTTGCCACAGTGAACTCAAACAAAAAGGCCAATTCCGAATGGACGACTTTGCGCTTCTACTTAAAGGCGGTAAGAGTGAACACGCCGGCATAGCCCCATGGGATCTAGCAAAGAGTGAAGTCTACAACCGCATCGTGCTACCAATGACTGATAAAAATGTCATGCCACCTAAAGAAGCAGCACCCATGAACCGAGAAGAGATCGCATTGATTCAATGGTGGATCGAAGGAGGCGCGTCAGACACGCAAAGTATCGATCAGCTTTCATTCGAACTCTACTCAGAAGACGTCGAAGGCATCATCACAGCGAAGGTTGGCGCGAGCGAAGACGCCCTCGAATCACTCGATAGTGCGGTCTTCACAACGATTTCCAAACAAGTAAAAATTGAATTTGGCATCGATGTGATTCTCTATTCACAACAACTCGAAGATGGCGTGTATGTCGTCACTCGAAATGCGCAATCCAAGCTTCCCAGCGATGCGATCGAAGATCTGGTGCCAATCGCTCCACACGTCTACTCAATCAACCTATGGCGCAGGGAACTCGGCCCAGATGCCTTCACGGCATTGAGCGAATTCAGTCACCTATCCGAACTACATTTAAACGAGAGCAATGTCACCACAACCGACTTAGCCTCTCTCAGTCAGCTCAGAAAGCTGGAAACGCTCAACCTATTCGGCACCGCGATCGGCGACGATGCAATCGCATCACTCGCTGCAATTCGCTCGCTCCGTAAGCTACATCTTTATAACAGCCAATTTACAGCTGAAGGCATCGCCCAACTGCAACAAGCACTCCCTCGCTGCGAAATTCTCTACACCTTCGAACAACCAAAAGAAGAAGAGCCAGACGTAGAAACAGAAACAAAATCGACTGAAGAAGTCACCGCCAAATAATTTAAGACACCACACTATATGCATAAGATCGCACTCATCTCCCTCATCACACTCGCACCGTTGACGCTATGCGCAAACAGCGACCACGACCATGACCACGCGGATCATGATACCCTCGGCACACTTGATACCGATGCGCGCCCGTATTGCGTCGTCCCAGGTTGGGCCGTTGGTGCTAACGACGCACCGACCCCAGCGATCGGCTCTACCCATGGTGGCATTGTCGTCGACAAAGCAGGCTTGATTTACGTCAGTAGTAGCTTAGGTATTTTCGTCTTCAACGATGCTGGCGATCAGGTTAAGAGCTACGAAGGCCCTCAATATGCCAAAATTCACTCGATGACACTCAATGAAGAAGACGGCGTCGAATACATCTACGCCGCTCTTCACAGAAGTTCCGAAGTCATTAAGCTGAAGACCAGTGGTGAAATTCTCTTCACCCTAAAGTCCCCCGAAGAAGCTGGAGTGACAGGTAAATTTAAACCCACCGCAGTCGCCGTAAAGCCCAACGGCAACATTGTTGTCTCCGACGGCTATGGCACCAACATGATCTTTGAGTTCGATCCCAACGGCAAATATCTCTCCCACTTCGGGGGCAAGGATCCAGTTCTTTTGGAAAAATTCAAAACACCGCATGGCATTACACTCGACACTCGTTATGAGCCAGCTCGCCTATTGATCTCTGATCGCGAAAAACTCCGCCTCGTGCACTTCACACTCGATGGTGAATTCATTGGCGAAGTCATCACTGGCCTGCGCCGTCCCTGCGCCGTCAGCATCGCCAAAGATGGCAGCGTCGCCATCGCGGAGCTGCAAGGCCGCGTTGCTCTCCTCAACAAAGACAACGAGCTAATCGGAGTTCTAGGCGATAACCCAGAGACAGAGCAACGTGCCAATTTTAAAGTGCCCGTCGCCGACTGGAAAGAAGGTATCTTCACCGCACCCCACGGCCTGTCTTGGGATAACGAAGGCAACCTCTATGTGCAAGATTGGAACATCATCGGTCGTGTGACCAAGTGGATACCAGAAAATTAAGGCTGTGATTCGTTTTACTCAATCGTACCGAAGCGTTTGTGTGGTTGCTTCGACCAGTAAGTATATACGGCGCGGCCAATGAGGCTGGTATAGGGAATCGGACCGTAGGAACGACTGTCGTAGGAGTGGGCTCGATTGTCACCTAATACGAAGCAATGGTGTGCAGGCACGGTGAACTCGTCGAAGTCCTTTATTTCGCCGTCACTGAGAATTGGATAGCTGCGACTACTGAGTGTTTCTGTAAATTGATCCGTTTGGGACGAGGCTGTCCATTAATCATTAGAATGCCATTTTGAATGGCGATGCGGTCGCCCGCGTTGGCCACAACTCGCATGACGAAATTGAAACGTCGATTGTCCGGGTTCTTGAAGACGACGATTTCGCCAGCTTCCGGGTTGTCGTGTGCGTAGAGGTTCTTCCGGACGAAGATTTTGTCGCCCGGTTCGATAGCCGGAGCCATTGCAATGGACGATGTAGGCATTTGAAAGGGCTCATACCAGTATTCTCGTATTGTCAGTGCCGCGGTCACTGCGCCACCGGAAGTGAGGAATACCAGTGCGATATAGATCCAGATACGGTTGTATTCCTTCAGACGATAGTCGATTCGAGTCAATCGCGCTTGCTTGGAGGCATCGATGATAGACTAAACGAAGATCGGTACATTGAGGGCCAATAGGATGCCGCCAGTTGTGACGAAGGCAGTCGATTGAAACAGTGCGGCGTAGCATATGAATATAATGGCGAAGACCGAGCAGGATGTAGATGCGAGCATTAAGGCTATCACGTATGAGAACAGTCCGCAGTAAACGTGGCCGAGGCCTGGTAATATAGTGGATAAGGTGCCTGCGATCCAGGGGCGACGAGCGGAGATGTGTGTGGTCATAGTATGTTCTGATTGAAATTTAAGGAATGAGGGCGGGAGTGGTCCACTCGTTCAGGAAGGGTTTCTACTGGAGTGGGGCGATGTTTTTTGAGCGATTGGAGAGCTAGGCGCTTAGCGATGGTGTAGAGCCATGTCTTGAATTGGCTGCGAAATGGGTCGATTTTTTGGAGATTTCGGTACGCTCGGATCAGGGCGTCTTGGCAAACGTCTTCCGTAGTCGAGTGATCCTTCAGGAGAGACCCCAGAAAACGTTGGAGTTTCGGTAGGTAACCCTCGGCTAGGATGCGGTAGGCCTGAGTCTCACCTTCAAATACTCGTTCAATTATTATTATTTCTTCGTGGGAGTCATTCTGCAATAGTAGTTATACTAGGCCGCGTGGATAAATAAAATAACTTGTCAAATTAACGCAATCCAATTGACTGTAAGGCAGTTGCATCGATATTATTTAAGGATGACGC
>JAXCLT010035911.1:0-19331 GCA_035584435.1 Egregia menziesii
GCTATTAATTGTTTTTATAAAAAGATCTGCTAAAACCATGTTTGGAAGTGAGGTTCCGGTTTTGTATGGTGGCGGAGTAAATCCAACCAACCACTCAAAATTACCCCATGTTGATGGATTCATTGTCGGCAGAGCAAGTTTAAATTGAGATCAAATTCTTCAATGAACTTCACCAGAAAAAAATGCTTAAAAAAATTATCATTTTTGGTGCTGGAAACGTTGGAGCTACATTAGGCTCATATTTAATTAATTTGAACTATTTAACATCAATTTTATTTTTTGACCCAAATCAAAATCTTTTAAGAGCACAAATTTTAGATTTACAAGATCAAGCTGCATTTCAAAATTATAATGGCCAAATCGGCATTGGTAATTTAAAAGATTGCGATACTGCTGATGTAATTATTATCGCTGCTGGATATAAACAAAATCCAGGTCAAAGCCGGGATGATTTAGCTAAAGGAAACGCTCAAATTATTCACCAAATTATCCGCCAAATTAATCAAACAAAATTTCAAGGTTTTTTGATTGTTGTCACCAATCCAGTTGATCAAATGACTTATTTAGTACATCGATTATCAAAATTACCAAGTCAAAAAATTATCGGCACCGGAACCAGCCTTGATACAGTACGTTTAAAAAAAATTTTACACCGTAATTTTGATGTAAAAAAACATCATTTGGTAATTTTAGGCGAACACGGTGTTAATATTTTGATTTCCGCCGCTTTAAAAACTTTTCTCCCAAACCAAAAACTTAATTTTGATCACTACACAAAAGAAATCACCAAAATCCCGCAAGAAATTATTGTTGGCAAAAACGCAACCTATTATGGGATTAGTAGTATTGTTTGTAAAATTATTTTGCAACTAAATCAGGTTCAACCACTCCAATTAAATTTAAGTGTTTTAGTGAATGATTGTGTGATTGGGCATCCAAGTCAGATTAATCATTTGGGTGTTTTACCAATCGCACATATCTTTCGAACTGATGAAATTAAAAAATTTCAAAATATTTTTCAAAATATGAATCAAAAACAACAAAAAATTTGAAAATACATTAGATCATTTTTAAGTTAAATATTTTGTTATCAAAATTTTATTTATACTGGAATAGATATACATTTTAGAAAAATTAAAATTAAAAAGTGGTATTATCTTATTATATGTTTTGTAATCAATACATAAGTTTTTCAAAAACTAGTATTTTTTAAAAAGAGATAATGGTTTTTGCGTTTAAGATTACTTTTTAATTTTAATTAAAAAAGTAAAGTAAGAAATTTTAACAATGAATGGTCAAATCATTCCAACGTTATTCTTTTTTCATCATTGATTTTTCACAAAAAAGGGAGATAAAATTTATGAAAGGTATTAATGTTTTTTCCGAAATCGGAAAACTAAAAAAAGTCCTGTTACACAGGCCTGGTAAGGAGATTGAAAATTTAACACCAGATTTATTGGAGCGTTTATTATTTGATGATGTTCCGTATTTAAAAGTTGCTCGTGAAGAGCATGATTATTTTGTTAAAATTTTACAAGAAAACGGCGTTGAAACCGTGTTTATTGAAAATTTAGTTGCTGAAACGCTTGACGAATTACCACAATTAAAAACAAAATTTATTAATGATTTTATTTATGAAGCGAAGGTTCATCCAACTCACGAAGCAAAACTAAAAACGTACCTACTTTCATTATCAAACAAACAAATGGTTGATGTGATGATTGCTGGGTTAGAAACAATGGAATTGGGTGTTGAAGCAATTGACAATTATCCATTTGTCATTGACCCACTACCGAACACTTTATTTCAACGTGATCCACTTGCAACAATTGGTCATGGTGCCACTATTAACCGTATGGCATCAGTTACTCGGAATCGTGAAACACTATTCTCAAATTTGGTGTTCCGAAACCACCCTGATTTTGCCGGGCACATGTCGTATTTCTACAAACGAAATAATCCTCACACTTTAGAAGGTGGTGATGTTCTTGTTTTGAACCAACAAGCGTTAATTGTTGGTTGTTCTGAACGCACTCAAATGCCAGCGATTGAAGAATTATCAAAAACAATTATTAATGATCCGCAAAGCGGATATGAAACAGTTTATGTTTTAAAATTGCCTGCAAAACGCGCTTTTATGCATCTTGACACTGTTTTCACAAATATTGATTACGATAAATTTATTGTTCATCCAACGATTTTTAACGATATGAATGCTTTTAAAATTTTTAAAATCGATAACAACGGAACAGTTGAAATCAAAAAAAATCTAAAAGAATTTTTGACTGACGCAGTTGGAAAACCAGTTACATTAATTCAATGTGGTGGAAATTCACCAATTGCTGCTGGTCGTGAACAATGAAATGATGGGACAAACGTTTTAACAATTTCACCCGGAAGAGTTATTTCTTATTCTCGGAACCACGTAACTAATCAATTATTGCGTGATCACGGAATCGAAGTCAACGAAATGCCTTCATCAGAATTATCACGTGGCCGTGGTGGACCGCGTTGCATGAGTATGCCATTAATAAGAGAGGACTTATAACGCTATGCCATTTAATTTACGTGGGCGAAGTTTTTTAACTTTATTAGACTTCACACCCGAAGAAATCACTTATCTACTCGATTTATCAAGGGATTTAAAAGCCGCAAAATACGCTGGAACCGAGGTTAAAAAATTATCCGGGAAAAGTGTTTGCTTGCTATTTCAAAAAGATTCAACGCGAACTCGTTGTTCTTTTGAAATTGGTGCTGCCGATCAAGGTATGCATGTGACCTATCTAGGTCCGCAAGGATCGCAATTTGCGAAAAAAGAATCAGCAACCGATTCAGCTAGAGTCCTTGGTCGCATGTTTGATGGAATTCAATTTCGTGGATACAGTCAAGAAATTTGTCAAGAACTTGCTGATCACGCAAATGTTCCCGTTTGAAACGGATTGACTGATAAATACCATCCCACTCAAGTTTTAGCCGACTTTTTGACGATTTTAGAACATAAAAAACGTCTTAAAAACATTCGGTTTGGATACTTTGGTGATGGACGAAATAATGTCGCTAATTCATTAATGATCGGAGCAACAAAAATGGGAATGGATTTTGTTTTAGTTGCACCACGTTCATTATGACCGAGCGAAACATTAGTTAATCAATGTCAAGCTTTTGCCACAACAAGTGGTGGATCATTGACAATTACTGATGATGCGATCGAAGGTGCAAAGAACTTAGATGTAATTTACACTGATGTTTGAGTATCAATGGGTGAACCAGAAGCAGTTTGAGAAGAACGAATTAAATTGCTTTCACCGTATCGAGTAACGATGGAAATTTTGCGACAAGCCGCAAGAGATGTAATTTTCTTGCATTGTTTACCAGCTTTTCACAATACTGATACTGAAGTTGGCAAAAAAATTGCCGAAAAATTTGGGATTACCGAAATGGAAGTTAGTGATGAAGTGTTTGAATCAAAACACTCAGTTGTCTTCCAAGAAGCCGAAAATCGTTTACACACCATTAAAGCAATTATGGTGGCAACGATCGGCAATTAAAAATTCAAAAAAAAAGAATGAAAAAGGAGAGTAAACTATGAATATGAATAGTTTAAAAGGGAAAAATTTCTGATCGCGTTTTCGGATGCCTCATGTTTTTACCCTGTTGTTCGCTATTATTGTTTTAATGGGTGTTATTTCACTTGTTTTAGCCTATAGTGGTGTAACGTATGAAGACGGAACCAAAAAAATTGTTGGTGCCGGAATAATGTCATGAATCGCTGCGCCAATCGCAGGAATGATGGATGCTTTTTGGATCATCGTTTTCCTATTAGTATTGGGAGGCTTCATTTACTTTGTTGTTAAATCCCAAGCTTTGGAAGCTTTGATGGGCCGTTTAGGATTGAAATTAAAAGGAACTACTTTGCGTGATCACTCACATAAAACTGGTTTGAAATACTATCTTTCAACAATTGGTGAATTTTTCCGTCATACTTGATTAATTTTTCCATTAGTAATGTTTTTCGCATTCTGTGGAACTAGTTACGGAATGGCCGAAGAATCATTAGCATTTTATGCAATTATTATTCCATTAACAATGGCTGCTGGCTTTGATATGTGAACAGGATTTTTGATCGTGTTTGCTGGAGCTGGAATTGGTGTGATGGGATCAACAATTAACCCATTCTCTGTTTTAACAGCGAATTCTACTATGGTAGACGCCGCTTCTGCTAAAAACTTATCTGTAATTAAAGACGCTGCGAATAGCGGTTCTGCTTGAAGATGAATCACTTGAGTAGTATTGTCATTAATGACGGCTTTGTTCGTAATGGGATACGCTTTCAAAGTGAAGTTAAACCAAAGCAAAGCTAAATTTGCTGATATGTTTGAAATTCACAAGAAAGAATTTTTAGGAACTGAAAGTCAGTTACCAACTTTGACAAAACGTCGTATTATTACTGCGTTATTGTTTATGTTAACGTTTATTGTTATGGTGTTAGGAATGATGCAATGAGATAGTATAATCGATTCATCAAAACCTTATAGTGGACCATTATCAAACTTTGATGCGGATAATTTTTCATCTAATAAATCAACAATGTGATTTTATAACAAAGATATTATAAATAAAATTCCCAACGATGGTTATGATTGAACATTTGGTCAATGATATTGAATAGCAATTATTAGTTTGTTCTTAATTTCAGCGGTCACAATCGCAATTGTTAACCGTAATAGTGAAGTAGACACAATGAATGGATTTACGATTGGAGCAAAAGACATGATTAGTGTTGCTTTCGCAGTCGGAATTTCACGTGGTGTTTCAGTGATTATGAAAAACACTGGAATGCAAACTTATTTTTCAGAAAAATTGGGGAATATTCTCAAAAGTATTAAAACTGATAAGAAAATTACAATTCCATTAGTTACTTACTTCTTGTTTATTCCATTAACATTCTTAATTCCTTCAACTTCCGGATTAGCTTCCGCTACGTTTGGAGTGATTGGAAACTCAGTTGCAACTGCAGATCCACAAGCTTTAAGTGGTACAGTTACTGCTTATGCAATGGGTTCTGGATTTGCTAATATGTTTGTACCAACATACGCCGTTGTGGTTGGTGCGATCGGAATTACCAAAATTACATTTGCGCGTTTCTTCAAATCAATTGGATCCTTCTTAGGATTAGCATTTGTGACTGGAATCGTGATGATTGTAATTGGTGGTGCAATCGGCGGAAAAACTTTCTAGTTTTAAAGTTAAAACCAAAAAACTAAAGCCAAAACAGGAGAAGCATTTACGCTTCTCCTGTTGATTTCATTAAATATAGAAAAAGAAGAATTTAATTCAAAAATTGATAAGTTCATATCGGTTTTTGAATTTTATTTAAAACTAAAGGAGAATTATATAATAAATGGAAAAAATTATTATCGCATTGGGTGGAAACGCACTTGGAAACACGCCTAATGAACAAAAAATAGCAGTTAAAAAAACCGCTCAATCAATCGTTAATTTAGTTGTTAACGGTCATCGTGTCTTAATTTGTCACGGAAATGGACCTCAAGTAGGAATGATCAATTTAGCTTTTAGCGAAGCAAATGTTAAAACAAACGGAAAAATTCCAAATTTGGATTTACCCGAAGCGACCGCAATGAGTCAAGGATACATCGGTTTTCACTTGCAAAATGCAATCATGAATGAATTGTCACGTCGTAATTTACATCATATTAATGCAATCAGTGTGATTTCGCACGTCGAAGTTCATCGTTCTGATCCGGCATTTCGTAACCCAACCAAACCAATTGGTAATTTTTATACTGAAACTGAAGCAAAACGTTTAGCAGCGGAAAAAAATTGAGTTGTTAAAGAAGATGCTGGCCGTGGTTGAAGACGGTTTGTGCCCTCACCAAAACCAGTTGATATCGTTGAAAAATCAGTAATTAATGAATTACTCAACCAAAACAACATCGTAATTGCTTGCGGCGGCGGTGGAATTCCAGTTTTCCGTGATGATTTCGAATTAAAACCAATTGCCGGCGTAATTGATAAAGATAATGCATCAGCTAAATTAGCATCTTTAATTGTGGCTGATAAATTTATTATCTTAACAGCGGTCGAATACGTAAGTATTAATTACAATAAACCAAATGAACAAAATTTGTATCGTGTGAGTTTAAAAGAATTACAAAAACACATCGATGACAACCAATTCTCACCAGGATCAATGTTGCCAAAAATTCAAGCAGCAATGGATTTTGTTTCAAAGAATCCAACTAAACAAGCAATTATTGCGCATTTAAATGATTCAGTTGAAGCAATCCTTGGTCGTAAAGGAACAATTATTTACAGTGATAAAACACCAAGTAGTAATTATTAAAAGTTTAGGAACGGTAAAATAAAATGTTAGTTCAAAAGATCCGTCAAATTTTAACCGAAGTTTGTCAACAATTAAATTATCCAAATTCAATCAAATTTTTGGTTTGAATTGATTTAAAATCAAATCAGAAAATTGATGTTTGTAGTAATTTAGCAATGGTAATTGGTTCCCAAACCAAAAAATCACCAACTTCAATTGCGAAACGAATTATCAGCAAAATTAATTTTGCTGATAATCATTTACAAGCAGTTGAATATCAAAATGGTTATTTAAACTTTAAGTTTATGCTTGATTTCCGAAATTCAATCATTCAAACAATTCTTAAAGATGGTTCAAATTTTGGTCGGATCAATTTAGGGAATCAAACAACTTTGAATTATGAATGAATTTCAGCAAATCCAACCGGTTATTTACACATCGGCCACGCCCGAAACGCTATTTTAGGAATGGCAATTTCAAATATTTTAGAATTTGTGAATTACAAAGTTTATCGTGAGTTTTACATTAATGATCAGGGAAAACAAATTTATAATCTAGCAAAAAGCATTTACTACGCTTATTGTAAGCAGTTAAATAAACCGATTGTTCATCAAGATGAAGAAATTTACGTGAATGCCGAAATTGATCTGGTTGCCAAACAATTAGTGACGAATGTTAACACTCGATATTTGCAAAGCGATTTTTTTAAAAATAAGACGCTTCAAACAACTTTCATGACGTTTGGAAAGCGGTTTTTTTTACCAAAAATTAAAGCGATTTGCGAATCACTAGACATTCGTTTCGATCGTTGATTTAAAGAATCAGAATTGTTTTCAAACAATTATGAAAAACGGTTCTTAAACAGTTTAAAGCTAAAAAACTTAATTTATAAAAAAGCGGGTGCTTTATGATTTAGAATTGATGGTGAAAATGATTTTGTTTTAATTAAAAATACTGGAGAAGCAACTTACTTTTTCGGTGATTTAATGTATCATGCAAATAAATTTGACCGTCATTTTGATTATTGTATCGATCTATGAGGAGCTGACCATCATGGTCATTATTTGAAAATTCAAAAAGCTTTAAAAGTTTTGAATTATCCTGCGGAAAACTACTTGGTTAATTTAATGCAAATGGTTAAAATTGTCCGTGGAACAGAAACTTTAAAAATGTCAAAACGGAAAGGGACGGCATTTTACATTCATGATTTATTAAAGGAAGTTGGGAATGATTTTATGAAGTTTATGTTGCTTTCATCAAAACGGAACAATAAATTTGCTTTTAATTTAGATTTAATCAAACAACGTACGATTAAAAATCCATTATTTTATTGTCAATACGCTTACGCTCGAGCATGTCAGTTAATTGCCAAGCATAAAAATTTAGCAAAAACAAACCCATTAGTTGAACGATACCATTTACTTAATAGTCCAACGGAGCGGAAATTAATTTTAACACTTAATGATTTTACGATTCACATTCAAAAGGCCGCCGAAAGTTATGAACCGTACGTTTTAATCGAATATGTGCAACGTTTGTGTCGAGCTTTTAATGGTTTTTATGAAAAAGACCGGATCAACGGTGCCATTGATGTAGATTTAAAAATCCAACGGTTTGCTTTGACAAAAGCATTTTGTCAAGTGTTTCTTAATATTTTCAATTTATTTAAAATTTCAACTCCGGAAAAAATGTAAAAATGATCGTGTTTCAGTCATTTATTCTGTTAAAATAAACACATTATTATATAAAAAACTAAATAAACCATAGTTTATTAAAGGGAATTCATATGAAAAAAAATTTAAAATACTATCTTGGATTAGATCTTGGAATTAGTTCAGTTGGTTGAGCTGTAATGGCCGAAGATGTCGCAACTGGCAAACACACACTTCATGATTTTGGAGTTCGTTTATTTGATGTGGCTGAAGAAAGCAAAACAAAAACCTCTTTAGCAACCAAACGCCGTGAATTCCGTTCGACACGTCGTTTAATTCGTCGTCGTGCCCATCGTTTAGAAATGTTAAAACGCCATCTTAGCAAAATTAATATTTTCGATCAAAAACACTTTACCACAAATTTCGAAACTAAATTCAAAGCAACTAATAAAATTGTTTTCCAAGACAATGAATGAACAACCGAATCAGGTTATTTTAATCCATACGTTTTAAAAGCAAAAGGATTAGATCACCAATTAAGTAAAGACGAATTGTATGTCATTTTAATTAATTACGCCAAAAAACGTGGTTATGCTGATAAGTTCAGTTTAGAAAGTGATGAAAATCAAACCCAAAACGAAGACGGTAAAAAATCAAAAGCTAAAACAACGAAATTAACTGATTCAGTTAATAAGGCAGCCGATTTAATTCAAAAATATCAATCAATTGCTAAAGCAATCATTCAAGATCCGCAATTTCATTTATCATCCTCAAAAACCGAACGAATCTTATTTACTAAAAATAGTGCTAAATTAGTTTACCAACCCTCAAAATCCCAAAAACATAAAAAATACATTGATATTAATAGTATTTCAGATCAAAAAAAACGCGCTGAATTATCAAAAACAATTAATTTCCGTCATTTATTTGATCGGAAAGCTTATCGAAATGAAGTAAGTGCGATTTTAACCAAACAAAGTCAATACTATCCTAAATTATTAACAGATTCTAATCGTGAAAAAATCATTGAAATTATTTTTCAAAGTCGTGATTTTGAAATGGGTGCAAAATGTCGCAAATGTGTTGATGTAATGTGAAAAAAACCAGATTCGTATCAAAATCAACTTCATCAATGTAAATCTAAAAATTGCTCAAACTTTGGAATTTTCTGAGATATGACTGGAAAATGTCACTTCTATCCAACCGAAGATCGGGGAACTAAAGCGTCAGTTTTATCCACAATTTTTTACTACGTAAATGAATTATCAAAGATTTGAAACATTTTATCAAACCACAAAGTGGAATTAACTCCTTTGGAAAAACAAACAGTTTTACAACAAATTTTAACTAGTGATTGAAAAGATCGTCGCGCCGCAATTAAATTAATTCAAAGCGCAATTAGAGAAACCGCCGCCTGAAAAATAAACGGGAGCAACGACTTACTAGATCCAAAAAAAATAGGAATTTGAAAAAGCGAAAAATTGAGCGGGTTAGAATTAAAACGTCCAAGTTTTTTCAAAACATGTTGAGAGATCCCAATTTTAAAACCCTTTTTAACAAAAATTATTGTTAATTTAAAAAACATTGATCAATGAGAAACGAATCTTGTTTCCAAAATTGGAATGATTGCTAGTCGCTGAGTAACACCACATCGCCGTAAAACCGCAATCCAAAACCTTTTAGATCAGTTTCAGATTAAATTAGATTCAAAAACAATGGATCAATTCTTATCACCAAAATTAGTAACTTCTCCTGCTAGTGTTTCTTTTAAATTTATGAAAGAAGCTGCGAAAGCATATTTGCAAGGTGTTAATTATGCTGATTTTCAAGCTGAAAAAAACAAAATAAAGGATGAAGAGATTAAAAATAAATTCAAAAATGTTGGTAATTCAAATAAACTTTTTGCCAAGTTTACTGATTTAGAAATGACATCAAATCCAGTTGTGTTTCGTGCAATTAATCAAACACGATTAATTTTAAAAGCATTACATAAAAAATACAGCAAATTTGAAAATATTGCGATCGAAATCGGACGTGATATTTATAAATCAACAAAAGAACGAGGGCAAATTGAAAAACAAAATATAAAAAATTTAACTAAAAAAACGGCAGTGATTAAAATATTAAGTGAAAATAATATTCCTCAGAATGAAAAAACGATTTTAGCTTATTTACTTTGAGAACAACAAGGCAAAAAATGCATTTATTCTGATCGCACAATTGATTTGAATGACATTAATCCAGCGAATAAGATGGTCGAAATTGATCATATTATTCCGCGTAGTTGAAGTGCTGATAATAGTCGGAATAATAAAGTTTTGGTATTGGCAGATGAAAATCAACAAAAAGGCCAAAAAATTCCATATGAATATTTAAAAAATGATTGAAAATCATTTACAATGCGAGTTCACAAAATAGAAAAATATTTAGGTAAAACAAAAACAAATTACTTATTAGCAAAAACCGTTGAAGAAGCAATTGAAGGATTTGCTACTCGAAATTTGAATGATACCCGTTACATTTCAAAATACATTCATAATTATTTGTTATCGGAATTCAAAAACCATCAAATAAAAACAAATGTTTTTGCAGTTGTTGGCCAAGTAACATCACGATTACGGCGTAAATGATTAGCTAATTCAGCTTGAGGATTAGATCAAAAAGTTCGTGATATTTCTCCATTCCATCACGCAATTGATGCAAGTATTTTGTGTCAATTTAAAAAGAAAATGGATATTGAATTGGCAGTCGATTTAATTATATTACAAAGTTTAAACAAAGCAATCGAACGTTATGAATTCGAAGGTAAAATCACAAAATTAACATTTGCCTTAGCAAATAAAAATGCTTTTATGGAAAGTATTAAAAATAAAATTAAAGTATTAAAAAAACCTTCTAAAATTGATCAAAAACAGCGTTTTTATAATGTTGATGAATACGTTGAAAGAATTTATTTAGCGGATAAGAAAAATCAATTTGTTAACAATTTATACATTAATGATTTGCAAACCCAGTTAGAAACTCGGATTCCAGTTGAATTAAAAATTACCAATTGCAAGTGTTTTGATCTTGAAACCAAAAAGATTCTTAATTTTGCGTGTCAAGAATGCGGTGGTAGTCACAAATTACCAAAATACGTTGATGTTTTAAATGAAGAGGAATGAAAAATTGCAACTAAAAATTTAGATCCAACTAATATTGATTTACATTATCCTCATATTTCACGTATGGTTCGTTATAAAGCCCGTGGTTCAATTTCAAGCAGTGAAAAACCCGGTTTTTCTTTAAGCGGTAAAGGAGCAAAAGAAAAAAGTATTATTAAAAATAAATTATTTAAACTATGAAGATACAATAACGAAATTAAATGGGAAGATGTTGAACGGAATTTTGGTAACATTATCCAAAAAAAACATTTTAATTCGTGATTAAAAGATTTTACTGATCAATCAAGTTTTCTTTTGAATAAGGCAGGGAACGTAATAAGTTTGGATACTTATTATGGCGTCCGTTTGGTAATCAACAAAGAAAATCCCAACCACTTTATTAGAATGCGCGAAGCCCAAAAAACAAAAAATAATAATTTAAATAAAGAATATTCTACAATTTTGGTGCCAAATAAATTAATTGAATATTTTGATGAAAAATTTCAAAAACGTATGATTAAATTTTATACCGGAAAAACAGCACAAAGACTTTTTGTAACCCCTAATTCATTACAAAAAACCAAAGACGATAAAGATTGCAAAAAAATTTTTGGAAAAATAATTAGAATTGATTCATTAAGTAAAATTCTAAAAGCTGATTGGAAAATCATTAATGTTAATATTTTAGGAAAATAAAATTAGTTTTAATATGTTTTTAATATTTATTCTATTAGATTTGGTAACTGAATAAGACTCTTTAGCTTCTGATTTCGAAATCAAATTTGTATTTATTCTATTAGATTTGGTAACTGAACAAGACCTATCTTTAAGTAAATTAGTTAATTGATCTGTATTTATTCTATTAGATTTGGTAACTGAATAAGACACCCGTCCATTAGTATATATTGTCCTATCAGTATTTATTCTATTAGATTTGGTAACTGAATAAGACATAATTGTGTTTTTTACCATATTAAAAATTGTATTTATTCTATTAGATTTGGTAACTGAATAAGACTCCGATTTGAATTGCTCGATTTAATATTTTGTATTTATTCTATTAGATTTGGTAACTGAATAAGACTTCGACTATGGATCTACCGCTTAATAAGCAGTATTTATTCTATTCGATTTGGTAACTGAATAAGACTAAAAATTATTACAATCAGGGTTGGCGTCGGTATTTATTCTATTAGATTTGGTAACTGAATAAGACATCTAAATTAGTATTTGGTTTTTCTTTTAAGTATTTATTCTATTAGATTTGGTAACTGAATAAGACTAAATGTCAGTATCTTTAACTAGCGCCGTTGTATTTATTCTATTAGATTTGGTAACTGAATAAGACAAGCAAAGAAGGTGGCTTACCAACCGCCTCGTATTTATTCTATTAGATTTGGTAACTGAATAAGACGAATGAAAGAATGTGATTTACAAACAAAGCGTATTTATTCTATTAGATTTGGTAACTGAATAAGACGAAAAATGTTTTAATTGTGATAAAAAATTAGTATTTATTCTATTAGATTTGGTAACTGAATAAGACTCATATCGAGATGGTAGTTTGGAGAGTGAAGTATTTATTCTATTAGATTTGGTAACTGAATAAGACTTATTACTTTTGTGTTCAAAAAATAAAAATGTATTTATTCTATTAGATTTGGTAACTGAATAAGACTGCTTCGTAGTCGCTAATTAAGCGTTTTAAGTATTTATTCTATTAGATTTGGTAACTGAATAAGACCTGACCCCTCTAATTCCCGACAATTTAACCGTATTTATTCTATTAGATTTGGTAACTGAATAAGACTAAAAAAACGCTTTAACGAGTTTCACTTTGGTATTTATTCTATTAGATTTGGTAACTGAATAAGACAACTCTCATTAAAGGTTTTGAAGACCCTTGGTATTTATTCTATTAGATTTGGTAACCGAATAAGACTATATTCAAAATTCAAAGTTAATATTTTCAGTATTTATTCTATTAGATTTGGTAACTGAATAAGACTTTGAAATGTAATTAGTGCTTCTTTAATTAGTATTTATTCTATTAGATTTGGTAACTGAATAAGACTAAAAGGGTTAATATAACGCCCGATGAATGGTATTTATTCTATTAGATTTGGTAACTGAATAAGACTATTTTGATGCTCGGTCCATCATTTCGCTAGTATTTATTCTATTAGATTTGGTAACTGAATAAGACATAAACATCATTCATTACCCCTTTCTTTTGTATTTATTCTATTAGATTTGGTAACTGAATAAGACCCCCTTTATCGACTGTTAAATGATCCGTTTGTATTTATTCTATTAGATTTGGTAACTGAATAAGACTTTTAATTCGCCGTTGTCCTGTAATTCATAGTATTTATTCTATTAGATTTGGTAACTGAATAAGACTTTTGGAATAATCGTGTTTGAGATGTTAATGTATTTATTCTATTAGATTTGGTAACTGAATAAGACAAACCTATTGAGCTTGAATTAAATAATTGAGTATTTATTCTATTAGATTTGGTAACTGAATAAGACATCACGTTAGTAGCTTTATTTGCGTCTAAGGTATTTATTCTATTAGATTTGGTAACTGAATAAGACCTATACCCATCAATTATGGTTGATAACCAAGTATTTATTCTATTAGATTTGGTAACTGAATAAGACTAGTCGTTTGTGAAATACACTGCATCAGTTGTATTTATTCTATTAGATTTGGTAACTGAATAAGACATTGTTTTAGTGTTAGAATTTTCAAATATCGTATTTATTCTATTAGATTTGGTAACTGAATAAGACATAAAAAAAGTTAATTAACTGCTGAATTAAGTATTTATTCTATTAGATTTGGTAACTGAATAAGACGTAATATTTTTGCCATCGCTGGTATCGGTTGTATTTATTCTATTAGATTTGCTAACTGAATAAGACTCTGTTATTAAATGATGTTCTGGCAATTTAGTATTTATTCTATTAGATTTGGTAACTGAATAAGACTAGTTTTAAGTCATTGCGGACTTGTTGCTTGTATTTATTCTATTAGATTTGGTAACTGAATAAGACTTATCCGTGGTAATTGTTATTTTGTTGTAGGTATTTATTCTATTAGATTTGGTAACTGAATAAGACCGTAGATGCTAGTATCATAATTTGAGAACTGTATTTATTCTATTAGATTTGGTAACTGAATAAGACATAAGCGTATTTATAACCTTCTTTTATAATGTATTTATTCTATTAGATTTGGTAACTGAATAAGACGCATCTGTGTTTTGTGTTGTTTCAGCCGTAGTATTTATTCTATTAGATTTGGTAACTGAATAAGACATATTAACTATTATTAAAGTTGTGAAATCTGTATTTATTCTATTAGATTTGGTAACTGAATAAGACAATTAGTCGATAAGCAATTATAGTTTTATAGTATTTATTCTATTAGATTTGGTAACTGAATAAGACTTGCATAGTTCTTGGTGGTTATTAGTGCTTCGTATTTATTCTATTAGATTTGGTAACTGAATAAGACTTAACATTACTGATAATAAAGGGAAATGAAGTATTTATTCTATTAGATTTGGTAACTGAATAAGACTTACGCTACATTTATAATAAAATTCTTTAAGTATTTATTCTATTAGATTTGGTAACTGAATAAGACGAACAATTAGACAATGCAAAAGCTGTTAAAGTATTTATTCTATTAGATTTGGTAACTGAATAAGACAATTGTCCATCAATTGCAAGTTGCAAATGAGTATTTATTCTATTAGATTTGGTAACTGAATAAGACTCCGAAAGATATTTAATTGCTTTTCGAGGAGTATTTATTCTATTAGATTTGGTAACTGAATAAGACGAAACGACCCTTAAGATATTTAAGCGATAAGTATTTATTCTATTAGATTTGGTAACTGAATAAGACCCAGCTTCATTTATTAAATTTAAATCACTGGTATTTATTCTATTAGATTTGGTAACTGAATAAGACTTTTAAATACTAAGTCTTTATTTGTTTTTTGTATTTATTCTATTAGATTTGGTAACTGAATAAGACCTTAACATTATTCATATCGGCGTTAGAATAGTATTTATTCTATTAGATTTGGTAACTGAATAAGACTAATGATTAAATATAACTCAAAAAACGAAAGTATTTATTCTATTAGATTTGGTAACTGAATAAGACAGGCATATAAAATGATTCTTTAATACAAGCGTATTTATTCTATTAGATTTGGTAACTGAATAAGACCAACTTTGCTAACAACAATTGAAAGATTAAGTATTTATTCTATTAGATTTGGTAACTGAATAAGACTACGCTATTATTGTTTTATAACTTATCAATGTATTTATTCTATTAGATTTGGTAACTGAATAAGACAATCAATCTATTTATTTAGATTTGTTAAAAGTATTTATTCTATTAGATTTGGTAACTGAATAAGACTAATAATAGGCACTTTTATCTCAATTACAAGTATTTATTCTATTAGATTTGGTAACTGAATAAGACGGTATCATGCTTGCCTTATCGCCGATATTCGTATTTATTCTATTAGATTTGGTAACTGAATAAGACTTAACATAACAGACAATAAAGGTAAATGAAGTATTTATTCTATTAGATTTGGTAACTGAATAAGACTTGATAACTGAATAAGATTAAAAAAGGGGTGTATTTATTCTATTAGATTTGGTAACTGAATAAGACTAATTGTAGCTCCATTTTTAAAATCTACAAGTATTTATTCTATTAGATTTGGTAACTGAATAAGACGCTATTAGCGTCGACACTTGAAACAAGTGAGTATTTATTCTATTAGATTTGGTAACTGAATAAGACCAGGACATAGTTCTAATTCCATTTCAAGTTGTATTTATTCTATTAGATTTGGTAACTGAATAAGACGATAACGCAAAAGCGGTTAAAATCTATGAAGTATTTATTCTATTAGATTTGGTAACTGAATAAGACCGGTTATTATCTTTAATTTGGCATTTTGAGGTATTTATTCTATTAGATTTGGTAACTGAATAAGACTATCGATTCGTGTCAACGATTTCAATATTTGTATTTATTCTATTAGATTTGGTAACTGAATAAGACCTTAGAAGTCCCTATTGTAGAAAGTCAACTAGTATTTATTCTATTAGATTTGGTAACTGAATAAGACGTAATTGTGTGTGCAATTTTAAACGCTGATGTATTTATTCTATTAGATTTGGTAACTGAATAAGACATAACACTTTCCTTATTGATACGATTGATTGTATTTATTCTATTAGATTTGGTAACTGAATAAGACTTTACAAACGCTAAACACCGTGTTTAGCGGGTATTTATTCTATTAGATTTGGTAACTGAATAAGACTTCACGAGTTAATTGTTTTGCTTTTAACTTGTATTTATTCTATTAGATTTGGTAACTGAATAAGACCAGAATTGGTTCAAGCAATTAACGAAATGGGTATTTATTCTATTAGATTTGGTAACTGAATAAGACATTCAAATGAATTTCAAAATGAATAGTTGAGTATTTATTCTATTAGATTTGGTAACTGAATAAGACAAGCAATTGTTTGCGGATAAGTTCGTCAACGTATTTATTCTATTAGATTTGGTAACTGAATAAGACTTATTTTTTTCTGCTTTTGCTTTTTCGCAAGTATTTATTCTATTAGATTTGGTAACTGAATAAGACGTAATTCATATTAGAGCAGGGTTAAGAAAAGTATTTATTCTATTAGATTTGGTAACTGAATAAGACGAAAATTTTGCAAGTGTCTATTCGTTCCGTGTATTTATTCTATTAGATTTGGTAACTGAATAAGACACAGACAATCAAGGAAAATGGAAACAAAAAGGTATTTATTCTATTAGATTTGGTAACTGAATAAGACTTACCGCCAATTATTGAAGTATTTTTATTTGTATTTATTCTATTAGATTTGGTAACTGAATAAGACCATATAATTTTTTATAACCTGTCATTATTCGTATTTATTCTATTAGATTTGGTAACTGAATAAGACGTTGTGAGTTGTGTTGTTTCCAAAAAATAAGTATTTATTCTATTAGATTTGGTAACTGAATAAGACACTAATTTTTGAATTAAAACTTCTAAATTAGTATTTATTCTATTAGATTTGGTAACTGAATAAGACGATATTGAAACATTGCAACTCGCTTTGTAAAGTATTTATTCTATTAGATTTGGTAACTGAATAAGACGAATTACCGCTGCTGTATCGCTAATAATTTGTATTTATTCTATTAGATTTGGTAACTGAATAAGACCATTTATCCATTTTTTAATCCTTTCTTTCGGTATTTATTCTATTAGATTTGGTAACTGAATAAGACAATTTTTTGGAATTGGTATCAAAATCAAAAGTATTTATTCTATTAGATTTGGTAACTGAATAAGACGTCAATGACTGGAAACAGCAGAAGCGGTTAGTATTTATTCTATTAGATTTGGTAACTGAATAAGACAAAAGAGATAAAATTGATAGCTATAATAAAGTATTTATTCTATTAGATTTGGTAACTGAATAAGACGTTTATTTTCAATTTTTAAGTTTCTTAAAAGTATTTATTCTATTAGATTTGGTAACTGAATAAGACTTAATTCCCAAGAGCGGTAGAGTAGTTAAAGTATTTATTCTATTAGATTTGGTAACTGAATAAGACAGTTCATTATGAACCATTTTTAATAAAAACGTATTTATTCTATTAGATTTGGTAACTGAATAAGACATTTTTAATTTTTTTAAAATCATTTAATTCGTATTTATTCTATTAGATTTGGTAACTGAATAAGACATTCAAATGAATTTCAAAATGAATAGTTGAGTATTTATTCTATTAGATTTGGTAACTGAATAAGACTAATGTTAAAATATAATAAAAAACACGAAAGTATTTATTCTATTAGATTTGGTAACTGAATAAGACGGACGGCGTACTTATCCATTCTATGTATGGGTATTTATTCTATTAGATTTGGTAACTGAATAAGACTTACTTAAAGCCTATTTATCAAAGCTCCACAGTATTTATTCTATTAGATTTGGTAACTGAATAAGACGATTACAAAAAGAGATTAAATACACTACTAGTATTTATTCTATTAGATTTGGTAACTGAATAAGACGTTTTTATAAAATTAATAACCTGTAATTTTGTATTTATTCTATTAGATTTGGTAACTGAATAAGACAAACATACGCTTGAGCAAAAACGACGTCTTGTATTTATTCTATTAGATTTGGTAACTGAATAAGACCGATATGTTGGGGTATAAATTACATACTCAGTATTTATTCTATTAGATTTGGTAACTGAATAAGACAATCATCATTGAATAAGACGACTAGGATCGGTATTTATTCTATTAGATTTGGTAACTGAATAAGACATGGTTAATGTTCCAGCAAGTACAATTTTAGGTATTTATTCTATTAGATTTGGTAACTGAATAAGACATCGTTTATTAATTAAAGCGAAGGTAAAGAGTATTTATTCTATTAGATTTGGTAACTGAATAAGACTAAAATAACTAAAACTCCATATATTCCTATGTATTTATTCTATTAGATTTGGTAACTGAATAAGACGGACGACGTGCTTATCCATTCGATATATGGGTATTTATTCTATTAGATTTGGTAACTGAATAAGACAATTAAACCAAATCAGTCCAGCAAAATATGGTATTTATTCTATTAGATTTGGTAACTGAATAAGACTTCCTGTTGTGTGGTGTTTTGTTTTTAATTGTATTTATTCTATTAGATTTGGTAACTGAATAAGACATCGTAATCTTAAATACAACATTGCTGATAGTATTTATTCTATTAGATTTGGTAACTGAATAAGACAATTGAAGGTATGTCGGCGTTTGAATTTACGTATTTATTCTATTAGATTTGGTAACTGAATAAGACTAGATGCTAATAAAGCTACTAACGTGATGGGTATTTATTCTATTAGATTTGGTAACTGAATAAGACTTAGTCCGATCGGTTGCTCCGTTTGAAAAAGTATTTATTCTATTAGATTTGGTAACTGAATAAGACTAATATAGCGGGTTGGTGTAAGGTTAATTAAGTATTTATTCTATTAGATTTGGTAACTGAATAAGACTAGATGCTAATAAAGCTACTAACGTGATGGGTATTTATTCT
>JAXCLT010036018.1:0-62988 GCA_035584435.1 Egregia menziesii
CGAGAACTACTTCGGTTTTGTTACTCTCGCATCTATAAAGGATTGGATGACATAAGTTATTTGTCCACGCGGCCTAGCACTATAAAGAGCACCATCGCTGTGAGCATCAACCAGCCCAAACTACACAAAAAAGCCCTAAGTCAATTTGACTTAGGGCTTAAAAGAATGGAGCCACCTCACGGAATCGAACCGAGGACCTGATGATTACAAATCAACTGCTCTACCAGCTGAGCTAAGGTGGCGTCCTATAAACTGTTCCTACTGGATCGGGGACTTGAACCCCGAACCAATTGATTAAGAGTCAACTGCTCTACCAATTGAGCTAATCCAGCAGGTGATTTACCGCAGATGCGATAAAGAAGTCACGGAGAGTGCTTTTGAAATCTGTTCTGTCAAGCTATCGATTAAAGTTTTTTTTAAGCATTCTTTCTATCGCTTCAAAAGCCCTGATTTAAGCAGTTCAAGCCATGCTTCTCTAATCAAAAAATTTGCCTTACATTGGTAAAATTGTAGATTGTGGTCGCGTCTAGCTGACTCATTTCCATCTCCTCTAAGGAATAGGACGGATGGCGGCCATTACCCTGCCCTCTAAGGAATGATACCGAAGACAATAGCTGAAAGGCCTTTATCTCGAATTCTATAGCAATCACCCCTCTCACTGCTCCTGCAACTCAATCATCTGTGTTGCAAAGCGCTCACCGAGCAGACGCGCCGATGCGGCATCAAAATGAACCAAGTCGCCACGGTCTATTAGTCCGCCTGAAGTCACAAAACCAGTATGCCGTACCTTCTTGGCAACGTCTTGATGCGCCTGATCAACCTTGGCACGCCCTTCAGACCAGGGCTTTCCCTGAAACTGTCCCAGTTGACCGATCACAAAGGGAATCGTCTGATCGCCGCACTCAGCTCGGACCAGCTCAATTAGCTCAATCAGCGCAGGTTCGCAAGTGCCACGCTCCCCCATCTTCGCATCGGCTTCGCCTTGATGCCAGAGGATGCCTTTGATCGTTCCACTTTGTTTTGCAATGCGCAGACGTGCGAGCATATCGTCATAAGGACGTGTTTTGGTCTTCTCGTCTGCACTGCCGGGTCGCCACTTACGAATCGAGGTGCCACCAACCGCACAAGGAATTAGGCCAATATTAGCTGAACGAGCATGCTCTGCCATTTTTATACCAAAGGTCCTTCCAGGGCCGACTCCAGCCTGCTTCTTATCAAAATGAATCGGGTCAACCGCAAGCACCCAGTGGTTCTGCTTATTCAAGGTCCAGACCCGCGAGTGCTCCTTGAGATCCTGAGGCTCAACCTGCCCTCGCCCAGCCATATTCGACTGCCCAATGAGTAGATAGAGATCCAACGCTTTACGCTGCTGCGCCGCTAGCGAAGACAACACAACAAACATTGCGAGCGACGCTAAAAGATATTTATAAAACTGGCTGATCATTTTCGTTAACTCGTATCGTAATAAGCTACTTAGCCCCTCGTAGCGAGTAAGCTTGAAGATTCAATTGCTTCATATCTTCAACCAAGGTCTGATGCACTTCCCCTTTCACACTGACAATCCCTTTTTGCCAAGTAGGGTCATCGTCCGCATACTTAAACCAATGCCAGCCAACACAACTCGGTATCGAGCGCAGCATCGCTGCTGTGAAGGTATGATAGAATGCTCCGGCATCTTCATGCCGCAGCACCCGAAAACCGACCCCCTCGGGCTCAGTCCGCTCGCTCTCGACTTTCATCGCATAAAACTCTCCCACTAGAAACGGTCTTTGCGACCACCGTTCCCAATCCCTAGCACGGTCTTTCTCCGGCAGCCATCGATGGTAATAGTTGATTGAAACAATATCGCAGGCATTTGCGGCACGGATTACTGATTCGTTGATACACCGACCGTGGATGCGACTGCCGATGTAGAGATGATTCGGATCTGCTTTTCTCAAAGCAGTCGCAACCGTCTCAAAGTAACGCTTGGCAACGAGCTCAAGAAATTCTGCCTGAACTTTCGGATCATCGATTTTCCGTTTCGAGACACGATTCTCCTTCATCCATTCGACAGCTGCAATATGTCCTGCATCATCTTCCGGCAATGCAAGGTACTTAAGGAGCGCGTCAGGGCGAAATGGTAATTCATTATCAGAAAAGTGGCCAAGCAGCCATCGATCATCTGTCAATGGGCCTGCCCTTCTCTCAGCATACTCTTCACAAAATACCGGCCACTCTTCATCGAAAACGGGTATCGTATCATTCGGAAATCTGCTCTCGCCACGTACCGCAGGTCGGTCTTTAGCATAATCCTTCATAAAACTTAAGCTACTGCACCATACGATTGGCCTATCAGCATCTGCAAAGCTGTCATAGTCAGACCAACGTCCTATCGTATTAAAGCCGGCAGTCTTCAAAAATTCATGAGTCCGCAAAGCCCATACCTTTTCGTCGGTAGCACCTACACGACTAGCACGAACAGAGTTCACACCGATCGAAAAGAAAAGATACCCATCGGGGTCTATCAACCACCACTTGCCATCCTTTTCAATCGTGCGAAAAAAACCGGGGCCTGCCACCCGATGATTGGCGGTACCACCGTATTGGGTTAGTTGATCTGGTGTTCTCGCATTAGGAACTGTTTTAACGTCAAATCGTTCCCAAGCTTTCCCCCCGTCGCTGGCTATCACCGAACCGGCACTAGCCGCAGTCAATATACTACAGAATAGCCCTAGGCTGATCACAAATCGACGTACTACCAATTTTTTCAAAAAAAAGTAGAGTTTCAACGTCCGCATAATTCAATCCTCGATGAACGCATTAATATTTGTAGTCCGCCCCATCGCGACTCAATTGACAACTTGCGTCTATCGCTTCAAAAACTTTCAAAAGTTCCGCTAAACGTTCAGGCATATCCTTTGCCAAATCCTTTTTTTCTTCAGGGTCGTTTTCAAGATTATATAGCCGCAGACGTCCGCCTTTCTTGGCTTCACGCAACAGTTTATAGTCTCCACTGATAAGAGCCATACCATCCGTGCCCTGATACAATCTTCGGTAACCAAAAAAGAGGTCCTTACCTCGCTTCAGAGTCTCACCTTGGATCACCGGCATAAGATCGATTCCGTCGATTGGACGTTCTTGGTTCTTCGAAAACTTAAAATCGGCCAATGCTGCAATCGTCGGAAAATAGTCCACAGTCGAACTACGAACATCGGTCGTGCTTTCGGACGGAATCACGCCAGGCCATTCCGCACACGCAGGCACCAGAAGGCCACCTTCATACATTGTATGCTTATGGCCTTTGAACGGCCCAGCCGAGGCCACGCCTTTCCTAGCCAGTGGGTCCGCGGGTCCATTGTCACTGCAGAAAAAGAGTACAGTATTCTTTTCAATACCAAGCTCACGCAGCTTGCTACGCAAACGGCCAATCTGCTCATCCATAGCAGTAATGCAGCCATAATAATTTTTCTGTAACTCACTGGCCTTCGGATAAAGCTTCTTATACGCCTCCCCCGCGACAACAGGTTCATGCGGTGTATGAAACCAGACAGTCGCAAAGAACGAGCCATCCTTGTGTTGTTCGACAAACGGAATCACACGATCCATAATGATTCGGCTATCGTCGCCATCCATATTGTCGGTCACCGCGACACCATTATGCACATACGGATTGCCGCCCTTCCACGGCTCGCCGGACTTATTGCCCCAGTTATTCCAACCTTCCGGCGTTATCGTCGGATCCCAAGTAGGCACTGCACTGGTCGTGGCAAACCACTCATCGTAACCATGATGTGAAGGCGGCGAATAGTGACCGCGCGAGCCAACTTCATCATGCTTTACCCAACCGATATGCCACTTACCAAAGAACCCAGTTTGATAGCCTTGCTTCTTAAGCATCTCTGCAATAGTGATCTCGCCGACGCGTAGACCTGCGGTGTGCGCTGCAAGAATTCCTGCTCGAAAAGGGTAGCGCCCGGTTAAACAACTGGCACGTGTAGGCGAACAGAGTGACGACGAAGCATAGAAGCGGTCAAATCGAACACCATTTTTCGCCATCGCATCTAAATTCGGGGTAATAATGTCATCATTCCCGTTGAATCCAATGTCCCCCCAACCTTGATCATCACTCATGATAAGTATGACGTTGGGCGAAGTAGGCTCAGCATTACACAGCGGAGCGCAAGCAAACGTAACTAATCCGACTACACTAAAAAAATGTTTTCTAATCATAGCTATCTTGTTGCTGAAATTGTCAATTGCGCGCCATCTAGTTTAAGCGTTCGCGTCCAGCCCTTACCACTGACTTTCCAAGTGTCGTCGCCAAGCGCTTCGACGGATTTCAGCTTGGGTCCGTCAGCCTGAAGGAAAGGCTCGTAGACCGCCACAAATGGACGCTGCCACGCCTCACCTGTCTGACGCACAACGAGCGTAGGTGTCGGACGATCCCAAAACACTTCTGCATAATTGTGACGAGCCCCTCTGTTTGCAGGAGCTGCAACAGTAAATACTTGGCGCCCTTCGCCACCGAGCATCCAGACATCCATCGCCACCTTGTCGCCCTCAATTTCCAGTGGGAAATGCGCGCGAACTGGAGAAGCCGTCACTGCAGACTGCTCATTTTTAAAATAATCATAGCCATCCATATTGCCTGCTACCGAAGTCAGCAAAGAACTAGGTTTTAGCTCAATGCCCTCGAGTTCTACTAAGTTTGCCATGCCATGATACAACCAATCGTGATACTCAGCCGCATCTCTCCCCTTCAATTTCGAACGGAAAACATCAAAGTAGAAAGCCGTAGTGTCGTCGATACGAACGAGTGCAAGTGTGCGCTGTTGAATAGCCGCTGGCTTTGTATGCTGAAAGCCAGCAGTTAAATAACTCAGCCCACCCTCGCCCATTGGCTGACCAAACTCCGGCTCCACATGCTTAATCAACATCGCGATCATGCCCTTGCCATGCCTTGCATAACTAGAGCGGCCATTCACAATAACAGTGTTGTGCGCGGGTGCTTTTGAATAGTATTTACCGTGATCAGGCTGCCAATAGCTACTGCCCCGGCCAGAATCGACTCCGAGAATATGGCCAGCACCATATAGCTCAACGGCAAGACCATTAGCATGCATATGGCCACCCTTTGTTCCAAACATTGCCGCACTCAGGGCATATCGCGGATCGTTGGTCGACGGCATATTGCGCTGCATCACAATATCAATCGGCTCGGCATAGTAGGTAGGCGTCAGTTTCAACCCCTCATCGTCGACTTCAGGTAATTCTGAAAGATAGTTAGTCAGTGCGAGCAATGAGGTCTGCTCATCTCGTATATATTTCCCAGATGCGACTTCATTTTTTAAGACAGCCGCCAAAGTCGCGGCTAAACTCATATCCTTTACCCGCACGGCATCTGCGAGCATAAGTTCAACAGCCCGGGCTTCAACACGGGTATAACTGGTATCGCCCACACCGGTAGAAACTCCCGATGGATATAACTGCTTCAACTGGTTCACGATTGCCTGCTTGAGCGTGGGATGGTCCATCGCTTTGCGGCCACCAGGCGATGCTGAAAGCAACGATGAGATCTCCACGATGTTGGCAGTTGTATCAAAAGCGTAACCAGCTGCCTCAGGCCAAAGAGCTGTCGCCTCATCATAGCCTTCTTCAATCACGGGAATAATGCCCCACTGATGCGGCAAGTCTGCATGCAAAACGACATCTGCATAGTAGCCTTGGCCTTTGCCATCTTTGTAGTGCTCATTCGCATCAAGTGCGAGCGCTCCATAGGCGATCTCTTTAGCCTGATGTAAATTCCAATTGCCCGTGCGCCCACCACCAGCAATCACACGATCAATGATCGTTTTAATACCAGTTTCAATCACCTTACCGTCGACCTCATCATTTGCAGTAATATAATCGTGCATAAAATCATAAGCGATTGCGATATCGCAGACGATCTTCTCGTGAATTACTTCGTAAGAAGTCGTGCCAATAATGCGCTTAGATCCCTTATTGCCATCACTGATAATAGGCGGCTTCACATACGACAAACCATGCATATAGGTCCAAAGGACCGGTGTCGCAAAATCAGCGTATTTACTGTCTCCAGTAATCCAATATACAAAAGCCGCCTCCGCAACGAGCTTCATAATCTCCGTGTTGATTCGCTCAATCGCATGACCGGTAATGGATGGATCCGTCCACTCCTCTTCACCGGTCGTGACATTGATCAACATAATCTTCCCGTCTTTGTCATTGTAAGGTCTCAGTAGATCAAACTCTTGACGGATGTAGTCCGTCTTCCAATCACGCGCTCCTGCAAAACGTGGTGTGGGGACTCGCGCACGACCTTCCCCACCAATCGTACGAGAACCTGCAGTCACTGCCTGCACATAACGCGTGTCCCAATTCATTGCTAGACGAGACAGCAACCAGTCCGGTTGTTTCTCAGTTTTGGCAACATATTTGTCCACCCGCTCTTTCATTGTGGCATAAGCCGACTTCGCCCAATCAACAGACTCAACTTTATTAACGAGTTCAGCATGCTGGTCCGGTCGGGCGAGCACTTGAGGACGTTCAGCATGGATAAGAACCTGCAGCATACATGTTACAGGCAGAATCAATTTCACAAAATTCATAATTGGGGATTTTTAGGCAGACGTGAACAAATGCCCTTTCGACAGTAAGAAAGCATCAGTCTGATCAACAAAGAGCTAGAAAAGCTCTGAACTCAACAGCTTGGACTTATTTACACTGTAAATCTAATCACTTAAATGTTCCGATCTTAACCATTAGAGGATGTCACCTCGCAAGCGACTCCCCATATGCAACTGATCAAATCTGATTAATTGACTTCCCTCTTGCAAAAACGATATCAACAAAGAAGGTAATTAACCAATATGCGCGAACGAGAGAACTAAGGCTCAATCACGTTTTCACCAGTGAGCACATACAGCAGTGAATAATAATAAAAATAAAATCGCTGTAACCCAAAAGGATCTTGCTGAAGCGCTAAATGTTTCAAGTGCTAGCATATCATTTGCGCTAAAGGGCAGCCCAAAGGTCAGCGAGTCCCTACGTGCAAAAATAATCACAACAGCCCAGAAGATGGGTTATACACCGAATCCAGCAGCCATAACGTTGGCACATTACAGAAAGTCTTCTAGCAAAGCTCCTGTAAATGCCGCCATCGCTTGGCTAAATTTCTGGCCAGACCCAAAACGGTTGAGAAGCTTCCATGAATATGACCATTACTGGAATGGAGCGAAAACAGCCGCGACAAGCATGGGCTATCACTTAGAGGAATTTCGAGCACATGATATCCCTCCGGCAAGACTAAGTACCATTCTACAAAGCCGTGGAATCAAGGGCATCCTCTTACCCCCACATCGCCTGACCCCGGAATGGAATGATTTTAATTGGGAACAATTTTCAATCATTCGATTTGGCCGTTCACTTTATCACCCACTCACGCACATCGTCACCGCCGACCAAGTGGCAAACATGCTCCTTGCATTTAAAGAAACGCAGCAGCGAGGCTATAAACGCATTGGTTTCATTACTGGCCCAGGGCCGAGTCGAGGTGCATTGTTTGATGCAGGTTTTCTACGCGCTCAACAATGCCTGCCTAAACAACAGCAATTACCGATCTGCTCCATCGCCTACCTAGAGGAATCTGCTATCCTCACCACGATAAATAAA
Organism: Egregia menziesii; assembly: GCA_035584435.1. Lineage (NCBI taxonomy): Eukaryota > Phaeophyceae > Laminariales > Lessoniaceae > Egregia > Egregia menziesii. Next base: position 7,675 of record JAXCLT010036018.1, read on the forward strand.
TGGATAGAGAAATACAAACCGGATGCCATTCTCACCGATACTTTAAAAGTTCCAGAGGCCCTAACGGAAATCGGATACAAGGTACCTAAAGACTTTGGGCTTGCCGCAATGAGTTTGCTCGATGTTCCGGTCGACTCAGGAATCGATCAAAATCCCACTGAAATAGGCATAGTGGCTATACATACTCTCGTCAGTATGCTCTCAACAAATACCCACGGACTACCACCAGCTCTGCGAGAAACCACTGTTCTAGGACGATGGATCGATGGGAAAAGTCTACCCAAGCTTCAAACATAGTTCATACAAGGCCACAATAGAGGCCGAAGGATATGCACACTAAACAACGTCTAGAGCTCAGATCTTCGCGTCGACACGACTCTTAGCGAACCATTTACCTAGCTAGTCAAAATACGATAGGTCACGACCTTCCAAGTAGTCGAACATGGACTATCAAAAGCCCACCTACGAACACTTGAGCTGATAAACACTGCGCGTGCCCAAATGCGCAGAGACTATAGATATTGAGTAGTCGTCTCCCTCTTCGTTGTAATCTCCTTGTCTCCTCAATAATAAGGTTAATCGCATAACCTTCGTTCTTTTTGACTCCTTTGATCAACTTGAGTTTAAACATCGTTACTAAATTCAAATCATCTATCAAATATACACGCCCCACATACCATGCACGCAAAACTACCTTCATTTAAAGCTGTCTTAACTACATTTCTAACGATTACAACCGCTAGTCAGATGTCAGCTGATACGATCACAAGCATCACCATTTCGAATGGTGTCAGTAATACCACCTCAGTGGCAAATGGAGGAGGCAATGTTGCACCTACTGTTACTGGCTATACTGAGAATGCTTTTCTGCAAAGTTTCTCAACTGGGACGACCACCTATGACACATTTATAGCACCGACAAGCATCACAGGTGAAGTGACTACTGCCATCATCTTTGGACAAAGCACATCATTACCTGCAAGCGTTGACGCCTCAATGAGTGACCTCGATTTGTCCTCCGGCACTTTGAATACTGGGGCAGCGACCAAATTTAATTTCACAGCGGGCACCATCGACAATACAACGACTTTTTTCCTCTTTACAAATGGGGGAACAGGAGGCCCCATTTTCCTCGTTGATAGCTTGGGTGCCGATATTACAACAACATTCACCGGATCAAACTTTAACGACACACAAGTTTCCCGATTTAACTTTGAAAGGACAGACTCAGCAAATCAATTAAACAACCGAAGTATTGAAGGAATTACGTTCAGTGCACTTGATTTTACATTTGCCAGCGGTAAATCTGTTACTGACGTAGTCGGCTTTCGCTTGAATAGCGGTTCTTCTGACTTACAAGACGGTGGCATTGCGGTTTCCGTGCCAGAACCGACAAGTTTCGCTCTATTGCTAGGTTTCTTTGCGTGCAGTATCGTATTGAAACGTCGTCGCTAGTATTGAATCAATTTTTTTTTTCAAAAAGGCAGCGGGAACCCCCCGCTGCTTTTTTTCGTGTGTTTAACATGAATGCCCTTCACAATGCGTATTCAAAATACCGAAAAAACACACTGATGCTCATTAAAATCATCACAAAAGCGAGGCAATGGTCTACAGCACCAGTTTAAGACTAAAAAGAACTGTAGATGCTCGCCTCACTCTACCTTAATATGAAGAGATCGATCTTAAGATTCATTGGCCTTAGCATCTTACCTTTATCTTTGAGCTTTGGACAAACTGCCCCACCAGCTTCAATAGTTGTAGATACCGAAGATACTAACTCCGTAATCATAGGAGAGTGGACACACAGGCCTGTTGGAGACGAATACCATGGTACCGGCTATACTCATGATCTGAATGCACTCAAAGGAACCAAGTCTGCGAAGCTAATACCAAATTTACCCACTTCAGGCTTATACAATGTATACTTAAACTGGGATTCGAATGCGAATCGAGCGACGAATGTTCCTGTAACCATAACACACGGTGGAACCCAGACAACACTGAGTATAGATCAAACTGAACTAGGCATCTGGGTGCTTCTGGGAACATACGCCTTTGAAGCCGGCGAAACATCAAGCCTCTTGATCGAGACAACCAATACAAACGGATACGTGATCGCCGATGCCGCAGCATGGGAACGATTACCAGAGATCAATGTAACAGCAACCGTCTCCACCACAACAGAAGGAGCGCCAGATTCTCCAGCTAGCATCCACTTAACGCGCACAGGTTCTACAGATGCGGCGCTCTCCGTGTTATTAGCATTATCAGGTAGCGCTTCGACTGGAAGTGACTATGTCGCCGTTGCCGAGAATAATACTTTTCCAGTGGGAGTATCGACACGAACCTTCCTGATTGAGTCTCCTTTTGACTACAACTCCGAAGGTACTGAAACAGTAACATTGGAAGTCCTCGAAGGCACTGGCTATTTTGTCGGTTCAAATTCCATAGCGACTATTACAATAGAAGACAATAAGTTAGATCTTTGGAAAACGGCTCAATTCAACAGCATTGAACTATCCAACGAAGACATATCGGGCCTCGAAGCTGATCCCGATGGAGATCTGATACTCAATTTTGTTGAATTTTTGAATGGCTCCAATCCCAAGAACCAAGACATGGCTCCAGCCTTACAGATTGATTCTAGTGGTGGTTCAACATTTGAAATTAGTTTTCAACGCAGAGAGGAAGCAGCAGGCCTGGTTACGGCTCTTCGCTCTTCTATCGACTTAAAGAACTGGCAAAAACTGCCAGCTACGCTTCCATTGGAGATTCAATCGAATCCTCCTTGGCAAACACACATTTATACAATTCCAATGAGCGATATAAATCAATATTTCTTATCACTAGATATCACATCGCCAAACGAAAGCTTAGCCTCAACACTGAATAATCAAATAGCTTTCTGGTCATTCGAGACGAATCCTGATGGCAAGGGAGAAGGCACTGAGATCTTAACCTACGCAGAAAGCCCATCTATAAACCCCATTTTAACTACGAATGGTTCAAATGTAATGGCAACCATTGGTGGACACGAATTCCTCGGCCCAGACGGAAATTACTGGGTCGCTGAAGCTGGCGCTGATGGCTATAGTTTAACATGGGGAAGTGAGAGCCAGAACAATCAGCTTAGTATCGAGTGTTCGGCATTTCTTCAGGAGAACGTTCAATTGCGATTCGACATTCGCTCAACTGGAGAAACAGCTGTCAGCTCATTCAATAATTTGACATACGATACAGGCTTCGGACCAATGCCTGTTCCAAATACGGCTCTGTCATTCAATGCAAATGAAGAATTCCAAGAATGGAAAATGGATCTTTCTGACTTAGAGGCAACCAACGGACGCTCATCGGTTTTACTAACTTGGACATTTGATGACCTCTCCGCCACGCAGCGTGTGCAAATTGACAATATAGTTCTAAGCTCTCAAGGGCGCGCAAAGAGTCAATTAATTCAAAACTTGGAGGCAGGACGGTTGCAAACAATTGTTCGACTAGGAACCAGCCTCACCAATACAGGCACCTGGGGGCCAGATCTATTAGAGAATATAAACACCACTTATGGATCATTAGCTAAAATGATAAATAGTGGCTCTTCAGGCAAGAACTCAGAACATGGCGTCAATAATATCAATAGCCTAGTCTTACAACATGCACCAGACACCTTATTCATTGAATACTCAATCAACGACTCGGTTGAACGCTTTAATATTTCACCAGCAGATGCTAGAAACAACTTAGAGTTTATAATTGATAGCGTGTTAGCAGCAAATCCAAAGTGTGAGATCATACTGATGACCATGACACCAGGACATGGCCCTCCGGTCGGGGACAACTCCTACCGTAAAGACATTGCGGATCATTATGAAATGTATCGAACAGTCGCCCGAGAACGCGGCCTTCTACTGATTGATCACTTTAGCAGTTGGATGGCCCTTTTGACAAATACTTCGAGTACCTTCGATAATTATGCCCCAGATACAATTCATCCGAATTCAACCGGAAATCAAGCCGTAGTCTCCCCCATCATAAATGAAGCGATAGGCATGTTAGGCAACTGAGTCAGGCAGTTCATCCGAAAAAATTATCGGCAGAAAGTCATAACTGATGTTTAAGAAAATCATCCACCTTAAAGCGCAACTCATTACTTGTCAGTTCAGCCCTCCATGTTTCAAGTGCTTCTCGATCCTTAGTTTCCCAGATCTCAATAATCGCAAAAAGTGTTCGATCAAATTCGGGTCCGGCAATCAGGTTCTCCTGCGCCTCATGCATAGCAGAACTGGGATCCTGGTAGGCGTATCCAACACATGCTGCAGCAAGTAAATTCTGACTTCGACTATAATTCTTAGGCAGTTTCGCCCATTCAAAAGCGCTTACAGAATCCTCAATCGCCCATTGCAGCGTCAACTCTACATACAGAGACTCTCGCTCCAAATGACTACCGACTGCCCGCTCAAGGAAATATAGTGCCTCCGGTGCGCTAGCAACAGAAGCCATCTCTGTCGCCGCAGCCGTTACAAAATGATTTTTCCACTCACCGTCGAGCAATGTATCCAAATATACATACAACCCTTTAATATCTTCATCAATCCAATCTACAATCAAAGCCGATGCTTGCTCAATAGACGTAGATGGAAGCTCCCGAAGCCACCTCGAAGCAGCATCTCGATCAAGTTCAGCCCAACGTCGAAGCATTAATAGTCCGAGCGGACTTTGATCAAATAATTCGCCTGCATATTCAACAGCCAGTTCAGCGCCGGAAGTTTCGTCCAGAAGGTTCCAAGCTCGAAACTCTATATCCATTACCAGATCCTCGTCACCTTGCTCCATCGCATGTGCATACTCCAGTCTCATCTCAATCCAAGTCCGAGAGAATGCAGATTGCTCAAACGAGGCGACAGAACCAAGCTTATGTTGAAGCTGCTCGGAGCCCTCAACATTAACCAATGTCGGCTCTTCACGAGCCTTCAAGATTCTTACCGGTAATTCCGACGCCTCATCTCGAGATGAGCGTAAGGTCAGAAAGGCTAAGGAAATGACACTAGCGCTAATCAGCAGAACGATTTTCATGACAGAAATAAATCCTCTTTTTGAATTAAACGCTCGTGAATGATTTTCATTCACGAGCGCTCAGCTTAGGCAAAGAATAAAAACTAGTAACTAGAATTATAGTCACAATCGTATTCAGACACACCTCTTAGCATGTAATTTGTCCCATTTTCAAGAACCGCATTACCCTCAATTGAAAACGTACGGCAACCATCAACATAAATTCCGTTTTTGTTATTATCCACGATTTTGTTATTTATAATGTCCGTGTAACGACATTCGTATCCCGCATATTTCACAAGGTAAATACCACCCAAGCGGCTATCGTTCGTAGCAAACTGATTGTTGAACAAATTCTCCTCGATGCGGTTATGATGACAACCCTGGATATTAAGATTAATACGCTCATTATCAAAAACACGATTCTTTCTAATATCGAAATATCGTGACTCATCAGTCACAGTCTGAGTTCCTCCAGCAAGCTTAATGCCACTCCCTCCGACCGAATCGTAAACATCGCAATTATAGATGAGCACTTTCCCTGTTCTACGAAAATACAGGTTATGATGTAGTGACGAGCCACCGTTGTCATGGAGATCACAGTTTTCAATACGAATTTCGGTGCTTCCAGAAGCCTGAATACCAATCGTAAAGCCTTTGATCTCTACATTATACACACGCCACCGTTTATCATAATTGCTGGCACCCGCTGCGTACATTCGCAAACCAACCAAGACTGTCGGCTCTGCCTTCAGCGTTGATCGACTTTGCCTACCATTAATTTTTAAATCTCGCACCTCGACATGCCTGAGTGCCGCATCACTCGATCCTACGAAATATTTATCGGATGAACTGAAACTGTTACCTCGCCTGAGTATGGTATTTTCTGGACCATTGCCAACCAGGCGAACCTTACTTTTCAAGGTAATCGGCGCATTCAACGTATATGTCCTTGATTCTAGCTTTACGGTGCCACCACCTGCTGCATGTGCAGCATTAATGGCTGCATTAATGCCACTCGCATCATTCGTAGTCGGAAAATAATTTGTGCTATATGTCGTTGGCCTGGGAATCGACGGAACGGTATTATAATCACGCGTGCCGGATCCATATGAAACTCCGAAGCTATTCAGTGCCGAGGCGAGCAAGGCAATAGCCGCAGTGATAAGTGTTTTGTTTTTGATCATAATTCAGGGGTTGTTGGTCTGATTAATCGCTAAGCTCACGTAGGCTTTCGTAGACATTTCGAATACTGATCCGATTCGTTAGAAACACTTAATTCGTTTGCTTGCTTAAGGAGGTAACAAGACGATCTATAACTGCTATTTGAGTAACAGACTCTTGGGGTATTGCCCGATATAGATTTCTCACGATCGGACATATTACCTATGTTCAAATCGACGCGATTAGGAAACTTCAACAAAGGTTATGCGATTAACTAATTGAGCCCTTCGGTAGAATAACCGCAGAAATGTAAGACCAATCCACCACCATTCAACAGTCATGAACACATGTATTCATGACTTAATAAGAAACAGCAAGACGCCCAAAGAGTTTGCCGCCGACAACATCATCTTGACTGATCGTGATGGTTACAGCCTGTAGACCACCTGAAGCAGTTCCTAGCGACACTCCCGCAGCTGTCGGATCCGTAATATTGAGGTCCGTCCAGTTGCCATCCAACGTTGAAGCGTATTGAAATACTTGAGTCGTGGAGGTTGCCGAATCAACACGTCTCGTGAACGTAAAAATGATATTTCCACCAATCCGCTCGCCAAGAAGAATCGTCTTTGAATCTAAATATGATGGGTCCCCGTCAAAGACAAATTCTAAAACTGTCGCCATACCGTCTAGCTCTGGATCCCCAGAAATCGAAGTATCTATAAGACTGGGAAAACCAGTGAGCCAAGTCACATAAGAATCGGCTACAGAATAGTCCGCATACAAGGCGACGATCTCCGCATCGGACATGGCGTAATCGAATAACATCACGTCATCCAACAGACCATCGAACGAGTTACTTGAAAATTGGCTTCCCAGAGAAGCTGCGGTAATCCCAGAGAGCTCTCGGATCATCCCATTACCGCTATGCCAACGCACACCGTTAAGGAAGATCTTCATCTCACCACTAGTCGCGTTCTTGCTGAATACCCAGTGGTTCCACTGCCCCTTATATTCATCCGCGACTGCCGGCTTTTGGATACGATCATATCCGGAATTATTTCCTGCATCCCAATAGACCGATGAGTTACCCCATGGGAGATGCACGTTCAATAAACGATCTCCAACACTGTCCGCCGCATAGAAAACAGTAGTGTTGAGCGGTAAATTCAGATTTCCATAGACCCACATCGAAATGGTAAGTTGATCGACGAGTGAAATAAAAGCAGATGCGGGAAGCGTGACGGAATCATCAACTCCATCAAATTCGAGCGCTCCACCATCAAACCCACTGCCCCATGTGCCTGCCTCCAACGTAGCGTGATGACCATTGCCGCTAGAGTCTGAGACGACAGTGCCACTCGCATCATCCAAAGCCCAATGCGCGACGAGCTGGCCTTCCCAAAGTGTAATCACAACCGTTGCCAGTGCACTATCCGACTCTCCGTCATTGACCTTAAAAGTGAAACTATCTACGCCAGTGAAGCTTGAAAGAGGTGTATACAACAAAGACGGCGCAGCACCGCTAAGCACGCCAAATATAGGAGTATCTTCCACAAAGTAAGTGAGTGGAGAACCTTCCTCATCGGTGCCAGTCAGAGTAATTGCAGTCGATGTATTCAGACGGGCACGGAGGCTCGCAGGCGTTGCCCTAGGTGGCGCGTTGAAAGTGTAGCTGTCATAAAGCCCCTCAACTTCACTTTCGGTTAAAGCGACCTTATAGATTCTCACATCATCAATCGCTCCAGCATAACTGAACGTTCCCGCAGCGATACCAATCGTCGCTTCAGTAATACCACTGAGCACCTTAGTTTTTTCTATACCAGCAATGTACAGCACTCCGTTATGATAAACTTTCATGGTTCTCTCAGTCACATTTTTGACGAAAGTCCAATGATTCCACTGCCCCTCATATTGATCAGCAGTCACAGCACGTTCGATGGTATCATAACCCGCATCATTTCCTGCATCCCAATAAACAGTCGAGTTGCTGTAAGGAATATGAATATTTAGGACACGCTCACTAGCCGCGTTTTCTGCGTAGAAGACAGAATCTCCCAAAGGTTGCCCGCTATCACCGTAAACCCACATTGAAATGGTAATCTCATTCTCAATATCCGCAAAAACACTGGCCGGAATTTCGACCTGACTAGTGCTACCACTAAAGTCCAAAGCATCGCCAGCTATCCCCGGCACCCAAGTCGCATCCGTGACAACACCATCATTACTTAAGCCCGACGAGTCTTCCGCGATTGCACCCGTTCCGTCATCAAAAGTCCAGTGCCCCACCATATCGCTTTCGACTCGGTTAACTGGATCATTCTGCCAAGTGGAAAACTTAAAAGAGTCTATATTCATGAGTAGGCCTGAATCTCCTGTAAATACGAGATAAACATCATGTTTGCCACGACGCCGAACCACACTCGTCACCTTCGTCCCCCAAGTTTGTGCGCCTGTGCTATTATCCACCTTACAAGTTCCAATTAACTCGCCTGCCACTCCATTAAGCCGGATCTCAATATCACCGCCAATCGAACTACCAATCACTCGAGCCTCAAATCGCGCTGGTCCCGAACCAAAAAACACATCGTCGAATCGAACCCAGTCGCCATGATGGATCGAACCCACATTAAATCCACCATCTCCGGATGCTTCAATCGATACACCGCGGTGGCCACAGTAGTCTTCTGCTTGAATCGTTTGCAGGACAGCAAAGCCTCCACAAGAATCCAACGAGATTGAAGACAGATTGTTATTAGACCCACTATCAGTCACGGGCCCACCCGATTGCCCAGAAGTGCTAGAACTGTCTGCAGCCATCACAACTGGTATCTTTGTCAGATTATTCAGAGTGATATTACTCGCACTCAAATCATTGTATTGTGGGTTCACGTCGACCCAACGATGCCCCTCTTTGAAGCCAGCAACCATCACCTTTAAATCCGAAGCCACTTCAACCGCCGAACTCTTAAGTGTGATGTCGTGTCCACTCCCTGCTAGATAAGCGATGACATTATTCGTATATGGTCCTTCAGGTTCCAGCACGGTCAAATCCACTACGCTGTCTCGATCATTCTGATAGGCAGCGGTATATAAATACCCAAATTGGGCATCCCCTGCACTCTCCAAAACTTCGCCTTCAGTACCTGTCCAGTAGGCATCTTCGGTGCCAATCACAACGCAATTTTCAACGTATTTGATATCGTCACAGAAACCGATCGTCACCCCAGAGCGCATATTCTTCACCGTGCAGTCAATCACTTCGATATTCTTAGTATTTCGCTCTATACCACCTGGTCCTGAACCCGTGTTATAAGCGCGTATACCATCCTCTTGTAAACTAAAGGTGCTACCTGCGATCAGGTCCCATCCCCAAATCGTCAAAAAGTCGACTAGATCTGCGTGCGAGCCTGTGCCCAGCTCTGCAAGAACTTCGTCCGTAGTGCGCACTTCACCCTCCACATAGCAACCCTCAATCTTTGCATTTACGGAAGCCTGGCAAAAAATCCCATGCCCATAGGCACGGTGGTAAATTTTGCAGTCTTTCAAATGATTATCATCTCCACGGATAAGTACAGCGGAATGCTTGTAATGTTTAATCACATAAGGCCCACCTTTACCAAAGATGTCGCCATAGCCATACGGATAAGAACCCCGGATCGTCTGAGTAAAGCCCTCTACCCGATTCCTTGAGCCCTCTAATAAGACACCCAAAGCAGTCTTCTGCGGCCGAGTGGTCCCGATATCAGTCATCGTCAGATTCTTCAACACCAGATCCTCACCCCACACCGCAAGCTCGATGACTTCAACACTTCCAAACTTACGAAAAAGACGAGTATCAAATTCGATCGTCACCCCAGTAAAGTCATAAGTGCTTCCCGAACCTGAAAAGTTAAGCAGAGTATTCTCAGTGAACAAACCTGAATCCACATCCTCAGGCCCAATACGATATATACCTGGCGTCATCACGACGTTCACATTATCGGATCCAACATAAGCCTTTAGCTGACTCAGTGAATTCACTCTTATTTGTGTCGAAGACAAAGGCGTTGCCGTCAGTGAGACATCTGAAAAAACTGAAGTGGTGCCAACGCCAGTATTCTTACTGCAAAGTTCCAAACCAATATAGACAACTGAGTTCATCACAATCGTCGCGGTGGCGCCAAGTTGAGTCCATCCCGTTGCACCACCATCTGGGCTGTAATAAGCGGAGAAATCATCGCCACTCCTCACCAGTCGCAACCAGTAAGGCGCATCATAATCATCCACACTTGGATCAACCCCTACTTTGGTGCTGATCGTTGATTCCCCCGTTGTCGCACGCCGCTGAAAAGTGAGTCCGTTGCCAGCACGAACTGCCATGAGAGCATTTTTCGAATGATCATCCAGTGTTTCACGAATCATCAAACCTGCCTTCGCCCACTCGTTGCTTTCAAAAACACTCTGCACTTGAACGATGACTTCACAATCTCCAACCACCGGCTGATACATGAAATGAAACTCGTCAGCGGTGGACCAAATATCATTGCCACCCGCAGTGAGTGTAAACTTACCCTCCAATTCTGAGGCAGAGCCAATAATCGCCGGCCCTCCGATATCTTGCGAAACCCATGGGCTTGGCAAAGCCGCCCAACTGGTAGACGCACAGAAAAATACGGCGACAAAAACAGTGATATTAAATACAATACGCCTACGGACGATTTCACACAGCGATGCTGTAGAAGTGTGCGCAAAGAGTCGATGAGTAGCTCTAGACTTCATAAATATAAGGGGCATTAGTTTAGGAAAGTCTCACTATATAAATGACACGCAATACTCAGCAAGGAAGCGCACTTCAAAATCCATTCAAATGCTTGAAATCTATGAGCAAAAACCGCGGAAGCCTTAAACCGCAGCCCCTCAAGCATACAATGCGCCTAATCATATAGACTGCCGATCGACCAGCTTACCACCCTGACTCTATCAAAAGACCAAGCATTTTCCTACGACGAACTTCCCCCCATACCACTAAAACGAGGTTTCGATATATAAATCACGCACAACTGTCGGTGCCCTCCCTAAAGGATGTCTCAGACCAATCAAAAATTCTGCTTACCAGCCGGCTGAATCACCCTTGAGGGCTTTCAGGATGGCAGGTGTTACAATCTCAGAGTTCCCTTCAACTGTGGGATGGATTGAATCGGGAACGTATCGACGATAAGTCGATTCATCCTTTGCTTTAAGCGCCCGCCAATTGGGATAGTGCTCAATAAGCAATAAGCCATATTCTTTCGCGAGATGACGATACGCCTCGTAATAAGGATCAATCTCTTTTCGGTAGGATCGATGCCCTTCAGGATGCTTATCACCAACTGTCATTGTCATCAGAATGATTTCGCACTCTCGGTTCTTCGCCCAAATACGCTGAATCATTTGTTCCAAATTCTGACGCGACTGGCGAGGAGTGCAACTAAACCTGGCAACGCAATCATTAATTGAGAATTCGAGAAACACCGTGTCTGGATTGTGCCTAAGAACTCTAGAATCGAGATTCTGAAGCCCCCACTCCGACCACTTACCTGAACCACCGCTATTCACTAAACTGAATTGTTCAGGATAGTGTGATTGTAGCTCAGTCTCGAGCTCTTTCACCCAGCCACCATTTGCAGTCAGACTGGTTCCGTAGACAACAAGCCGTTGTTCCTTACCAGTCTTCAAATTCCGGAGCAGCTCGCTTTCGCCATATATATTCGGCAAAAATAGAAAGGCTGAGAGGATCGCATAACAGACGGATCGCATACGATTAGATTCTTTAACAAGCATGGTGGCCACAATCCGCTTCATCACATAAATTACAACTGTAACTGCATACAACTAACCAAATAGTTCCTAGACTCAGTATATAAAAAATTATTTCCGACGTCGACGGGCGAGGGTCAATGATCCCACGATTCCAAAAATTAATGCGAAGCTCAATGGCTCTGGAATCTCGGCCGTATGAGAGTAAGTCGCCTTAAGCACACCATTAGGACCAGAGTTATCGATGGTGAATCTCCAATTAGGATCCTTGCTAGTCACAGCAGATAGCATGAGCCCTTCGTCGAGAATATCCGCACCCTCAATCTCAAGAATTGTCCAAGTCCCCAAATATGGCTCGGTATCGTGGAAACTGAGATCCAATTTTGAACCGGCTAAAAATGTGGCAAACGACTCAGAGCTAATGCCCCCAGAAATATGAATTTTTGTCACACCTTTGCCCCCGATTCTGCAACTAAGCGTCCCCTTTTGATACCAGCTTCCAGGATCGCGTTCCTTATTACCCCCGATGTCGATTTTCGATGCACCCGCACCTAAAACTTCAAAGATCCCGTGCACGCCAATCTCAACACCACAACGAGTGTCTAAGGAACCACCCGAAATAACAAATTCAGCAGTGCCCCTTCCAGAGTTCAAGGAAATGGAGAAGCTACCAGGCGCACCGACCATACTATTGCCGCCACGAAAAACGGACAACTCACCGCCAGAAAAATTGTAGGCACCCGATGCCTGTCTATTTCCGATTTTAAGAATATGCCCGATCCCCATCTTACCTCCAGACTGGTTCACCGCTGCCCCACTCCCCGCAGCTCCAACGTATGTGCGCACAACGTTGCCTGACCTACGAAGCCAAAAAAATCCACCACTTATGTTAAATACAGAGCCATGGCTCATGGCCATCGTATCAATGTTATGTGTTCCCGTCGTGGAATCGAATGTAGTCGTTCCTCCATCCTCAAAAGCTAGATGAACAATTCCCCCATCAGACGAAACGGGTACCATATTGGTATCCCAATTTTCAGCGGTCTCATATTTAGAATTAGTGCCCCCACTATCCCAAGTGAAGCGCTGCGCTGATGCAATCGTGCAACAAAGAAGAATGAGCGTTGTGACTACGGTTAATATTCTATGGGTTATCAGCATTTTAATGAGGGGAAATTAACACGTGAAAAACAAAGCCGTCTCAATTATTTACGTTACTATGTGGTCAGGCAAATTTATTATTTAACAATAACCTTAGATTAAGCACTGTTGAAAGAAACTTACATTTCAAGCGATTGACTGATAACGGATAATCACTGAAACCCTACCTTATCAATATTTTGACAAACCCTGTCGGAGATTCTGTATTCACAATTGCATTCGTAGTCGGTTCCACCCCTACGATCCCCTCTTCAACCAATGTCCAATTATCGCCCACTAGCGACTCGCAGAACCATAAGTCGTAGCCCTTTCCAGCAACTGCTTGCCACTCTACAGCAAAGCCAGCCTCGGTTAAATTCATCGCGGTCATCCTTAAAACAGACAGACTATTTCTAGGATCCGTCCCCGCAATATACTCCTGCCATGCCAGCATCGAATCACCATCCAGGTCTGAAAAAGCTCCAATGTCAGTGGTCTCCAACCCATTTTCATAGAGCCAAAGTTGAGGGACACCGTTAACTACAGTATAACTATTGTAGAGGGCTCCAACTTGCACGTCATCAAGAGCCGCATGATATAACTGCACATCATCAACCAAACCAGAATAATACTCCCCACTCGATGAAACACCGAGTGCAGCATCAGTGATTCCAGCCAACTGGTTTACTTTACCAGTGTCATTGCCCCATAGCGCCCCGTTTAGATAAATATTCATCTCTCCTAAATGCGCGCTCTTAGTAAACACCCAATGGTTCCACTGGCCTTTTATTTCGGTCGTAACCGCATCTTCCGTCATGCGATCATAACCATTCCCCTCATTGCCAGCATCCCAATAAACGGTGGAGTTATTCCATGGAAGATGAATATTCAACATTCTATCGCCAGAAGCGTCTTCCGCGTAAAAAATCGAATTCTCCTTAGGCAGATCGTCGCCACCAAAAGCCCACATCGCGATGCTGACCTCATGGCTCAAATATTCGAAGGCAGATGCTGGCAAATCGACACTCGTGTTGTTTCCATTTAAATCGAGTGCTTGCCGATCTAAACCACTCACCCAGCCTGGATTGACAACAGTACCATGAAACCCGTTACCGGAAGCATCTGTGACTTCCCCCCCAAACGATTCATCCAGCTTCCAGTGTGCCAGAAGCGGGAGTCCGCTACTGGATGTCGGCGCACCAAAGACATCAAGCTCTCTCGCTACAACGACTCCACTGGCATTCGCCCCATTAGATATTGTGATCGTGATCGACTTCACTCCGCTCACAATCACCCCACCGCCATTGTTTGCAAACGAGACCTTGGTCCAATACGATGCAGGCGAGTTCGGATTCCAATGGCTGGCATCAAAAATTTCATGAGTTCCGTCCACATAATCGAAACGAATCGAATAGCCTTGGTTGGAACGTCCGCCGGACGCAGTATCCCAGCCGAAGTAAGAATCGATGTGGATAATATTATAGCCCAGGCTGTTTACACTCGTATCTAATGTAACGGTGAAACTGTCTCCAACCGATAAGCCAACTTCACCAGTATCATTGAGGTCACCATCATCATTGCCGATATCACCATTGAAAAGTTGATCGTGCTCGTTACTAGCACCTCCAGTTCCAGAGCTGCTCGCATACTCAAGCTGCGCAAGGTCAGAATCACTAACACTCGGTGCAGTGTCCGCGCCACTGGTAGTGACCACGATACTTTCATTCAGGTTCTTCCGATGCTCGATAGTAAAAGAATCCAATATCAACACCTTATCCTCTTTATTAACAACACGGAGCGTATGGAGACCGAGATCTAGTCCCGTTCGCTCATAGACTGTTTGCTGGTAAAGACGCGCCGTTCCGTAAAGATTGATCGTATCGTCGAGCACACCGTCAATATAAACATCGGCGAGCCCCATATCGCTGTAGTTTTGCGAAGTGAAGGCAATGCCTGTCCCATAAAAAATCAGCTCAATCGAATCATTAATCGTACTTGTATGCTGGTGATCTTCGTTAAATGAAGATGCATTCTCCTGAGTGTTCCAATCCCCAGTGTAGACTAATCCAGCAGTGTCATTGAGTTCTTCTCCAACGCTTGGCTTGGTAAATGTGAATGAGTTGATCTCTTGGTTACGCAATAGGTCGACAGTTATCTCGGCTCCCGGTGCAATAGCATGATAGAGTAACCAGAAACTCTGCTTAGTAGTGATAGCAGTACCATTGATTGAACGAATCGCATCGCCTTCTTCGAATCCCTGAAGCTCCGCATTAGAACCTGGTGGAAGAATTTCAAAGTAAACCCCATGCAAATCAGGCGAGCCCAACGAGGACTGAATCGACACACTATAAATACTGGAGGCAAAGGCACCTAGGAACGGCTCGCCATCGGACTCGGAAGGCAGCTCGAAGACAAACTCAATCGGGTCTGGCTCCGGCGCTCCTGGCTTACCAAACTGATCCATCGGAAAGTTCACAAAGCCCAAGGCCAAAGCAGGGGAGCCGACTTCCACCGTGTAGTCGAGATTATTGACATCCTTGAACAACGGATCTGCGATCACTGAATTTCCATCACTACCAGCAGTCCAACCAAAACTATTCACCGAGACCGCCTCACCATTATTATAAAACAAGTTGTAATCGGTCGACGCTTCTTCTGCTGCATTGCCCACGTTGATCGGGTTGTAGGCAGAGGTCGAAACGATGATATTATTATACAGCTCATCGCGGCACTGATTATACCAAACATGCAGGTCGAGACCACGATTGATCATAATGTTATTGTAGACCTTCCGATCAAATCCCTCACGCAGTTTAATCGATGTATTCAGAATCAAATTGTTGTAGATCTCGTAATTGCTCGAACCATCATCAAGATCGATACCAAACTCTGTAGGTTCATCGTAGTGAAAACGATTATTTCGAATATAAGTCGTTTTCCACGCTTCGAGGAAGGCATAGGTACGCTTCGTTTCTCCGTCAGAACCATTGTGGTTATAACCGCCAATCGAATAGAAACGATCCCGACCCCATGAATTGAACGGGCCATGGTCATGGGTCTCGCGGATACAATCAAAGACGTCATTAAACTCGATAATATGCCCGCCCCAGGCACCATCACAGATGTTTATACCTGAACGAGGACTACTATGGATCGTGTTATGGCTCACCGTGATACTCTCCGCTAAGAACAGATTCACCCCTGCAGTCTGCTTCTCATAGCGCCCCATATTATGCATGTGGTTATAACTGACCGTAATGTCCTTCGCGTAGTCCTCCGTCTTCGGGCCGACTTCAGTATTGAGATCTATTTCAGCGACATCGGTCACATAATCATCCCACTCATTGACATCCCATAAGGCAGTCTTGCTTCCGGCAATATTTACACAAGTGGCACCGTTATCGAGGAACTCATTATTTGTAACTAAATGGTCCCGATTATAGTCACTCATAAAAATACCATTACCACCGATACGATCAAACACCGAATCGGAAATCGTCACGTTCTCGGCGTCTTCTAGATAGATCGCTCCGGCACGGACCAAACGCCAGTCACTGCGATTCATAGCTTCGTAGGGGCGTGTGAACAGGGTGCGGTGGGTATGCGTGAATGTAAACTTGGTAAAGGTCAGGTAACTTACTTTCTCGGAAGCATTACCGACCACACGAATCAACTCCTCCAGCGATGCGGCTTCAACAGTTGCCGTAGCCAAGTTCACTCCACTCGGAGGATAGAAATAAAGCTTCCCGGCAGGCTCATCATAGAACCACTCACCAGGTGCATCGAGTTCCTCGAACAGGTTTTCCACCATCCGATAAGTGCCATGTAAACCACCGCCTCGATTGTTATCCCCCACCCATTCTAGATCCGGATCACCATTCGATTTAATCCCCTTTATCTTGAATGAGTTGCCCCCCCAGCGACTGCCATGCAGCCCACGCACGAAACCGGTCGAAGGATTCGACCAGCGTGTCGCTCGTGACGAGCTCGCGGCATCACCAGCATAGCCATCAAGAATAGCGACATCCGGATCATAGTCAGGATAGCGTGCCATCACTTCAAGATTCCCGTCGACAAACAACATGTCGAACTCAAGACCCGCCCCTATGGTCGCCACTTGTATATTGCCAGAGTAGCTGCTCCAAGAGGGAGATAAGAGAATCGCACCGCTGATCACGACGTCCTCATCCGCATACGCTGAATAGGTTACAGGCGCAGTCGACGAGCCAGAATCATCCGGACCAAACTCTAAGGCTTGGCTCAGATAGTAAGTACCACCACGCAGCCAGACATTGATCGGTTCAGTTGCAGTCGGGAGTGCTAACCGAAGCTCAGACTTCGCCTTTTCAATCGTTTTAAAGGGTGACGCTAAGCTACCGTTATTCGAGACGTCGTCCCCAGAGGGCGAAACATAATAATTAGCCACTGCATGAACAAGCAAGGGCACAATCATAGCCGCAACCGTAACAGCAAGTTGAAATATTTTGCGGGGTATTCTGGTATAGATCATTTGATGACTCTCTCAACCGCCACAGAACTCAGGACGGATAACGTGATAGACTAGCTGGGGGAACTTAGGGGGGAGAAATAGGTAGACCATTATGAAGAACTATGTTCAGCCTATGAAATGAAAACCATCATCACGTTTATGCGGTTAACCAACCCTTAAATCAATCGAGGATACGACAGTGACGCGCTACCCAGGAAATCGCAAAGGTCAAGACCATCCTAATGGAAAACCCACTTAACTATACTTTGAAGGAGGTCTGAGCCGCCAAGGCAAAAAGGTAGCGCAGCACCGTCTCGGTGCGCATTCGCGTCGTGTTGGTAGAAGCTTTCGAATAATCGGCGGTGCGAGACGCACCAGCCCTACCTTTGAATCAAAGGTTGAGCGCAGACCCTTTGGAATTACACCGCAATAACGCTCAGAGGCGCGCCCTTCTTACCAGAGCAAACTTTTTTCTCGGTGATATCATCCATTTCCTGAAGAACATCCAGGTAACGCGCGGTGTATGTATACAAAAACGGTGTGATGCTCATCTGAACATCACACCGGTAAATGCTTTTTACTTAATGCTTAAGCACGGCGACGACGAACCATCACAGCCATCAAGCTAAGCGCACCAGCGATCAACGCAAACGTGCCCGGCTCAGGAACTGTGAAAGTGAGCTGTAATTCATTAGCGTTCGCAGTACCTCCTGTATCGACCCAAGCGTAGCTCCAGCCTGCAGCTAAACCACCAAATCCACCATCGGTAATAACCACGTCATCATGAAAGTCCATGACGGTCCAAGTCACTGTCGATGTTGGTGCCGCTCCAGTGAAACCAAGGTCGAGGAGTGCTCCAGCTTCGATCGTAATGAACGCATCTGTAGTCACCGCGCCCCAGGACATTGAGCTAATCGAGAAGTCCGAACTATCAACCGTCAAGCCAAGCGTGCTTCCGGAACTATGCCAAAATGAACCACCGCTAACAGTTCCATTAATAAGAGTGACGTCGCTACCAGTCCAGTTCAGATTACCAACACCAGTAGAACCACTACCAGTGCCTAATCGAACTCCAAACCGAGTTGATAAAGTTGCAGAATCAGTAAGTGAAGTGGTTCCGTTCGAACCATTATCAATCCCCATCGCAATACTATAGTTAAGTCCACCAACATTAAGTCCTCGAGCCGCAATATAAGAACCTGAGCCTGAGACATTCAAGACTCCCGTTCCGCCGCCAACTCCAACGCGAGTACCACCACCAGAATTAATAGTACCGTCTCCAGAAATATTAACGGTGCCGTTACCCGAGCCACCAGATCCAAAATTGTATCGACCATTCTGTCCAGTTCCTTGTAAAATACCGGATGAAACATCCAGTCGACCAGCAGTATTCACACCGACATAAATTGCATTAACCTGCTGAGTTACACCAGTGGCGCTGTAGTTGGGAATATTCCCCGTCACGTTATTGTACTGCGTAGGATTAGTACTGGTAGGTGCAGTTGCAGGGATCACTCCACCTTGCAACCAGTTTCCAACATTAGTAAAATCCGTCGCATCAACTGCACCAGACCAGATGTAGTCTTGGGCAGAAGCAGACACTCCGGCAATCAGCAGGCCTGCGGTAAGCAAACCAGCTCGTGTATAGTTGTTAGGTACATTCATCATCTTTGGTAATATTTATATTTGGGGTTAGATTTCAGCATTTTGACTGCATTTAAAGCCATGGAATTTGACGTCGGCGTATATTTACATAAAAAAACACGTCATCTCACAACCCCCACGGAATTCAAGCGTTTGAATTGCCATAAAATTCTAATCTTGGAGTGTAATTCAAGCCGATTTCCACTGTAAAAACTGATGAAGGGCATTCCTTAGAAATAACATGTATCCTGCGTCATTAGAATTGATAGAAAAAAGGCCGCTTGAACTAGTCAGCCCAGAACCAACAAAACCCCGAAGACTGCGAGTTAACATGGTAACTTTATCGCTGATTGAACCGAAAACTCATGCTGCGCTTTCTTGAGTTAGAACTTTCTTCGTTTGATTCAATTAATTGTTTCAAATGAACCAGCTACATTGAAACGTATCACGAGCCCATAACAACGCCAAGCCCCCCAAAAAACGACCCACCCCAAAAAGACTTCAAGCCGAGGAAGCTCACTCAACGCGCCCATTTGTAAATAAGACGCAGTAGAAAACGAATCGAAGAATATAATGCCTCTCAATACACTTAAATCATTCGTCTTCCTAGGTAGTTTGTTGCTGGTAGTCGGGCAAAGCTTGTATGCTCAAAAGGCAAAACCGAATGTCATCTTTGTTCTGACCGATGACCAAGGCTACGGCGACTTAAGTTGCCATGGGAATCCAATCTTAAAGACACCCAACCTGGATCGCATGCACAGCCAATCAGTGCGCTTCACCGACTTCCATGTCAGCCCACTGTGCACACCTACACGAGGTGCCCTACTGACTGGTCGCGATCCAGGGAAAAACGGAGCCTACCGCACCAGTGCCGGGCGCACCATGCTACATGCAGATGAACGCACACTGGCAGATCTTTTTGCGGAAAACGGTTATGCCACGGCGATGTATGGTAAATGGCACCTCGGCGATAATGCGCCGAACCGTCCGCAGGATTTTGGCTTTCAGGATGTGGTTTGGCACCGTTGCGGTGGCATCGGACAAGTATCTGACTATTGGGGTAACGACTATTTTGACGACACCTATGAGCGCAACGGCACACTCGAGAAATTTGAAGGCTACTGCACCGATATTTGGTTCCGTGAAGGCATGCGCTTCATGGAGGAGAATAAAGACAAACCCTTCTTCCTCTACCTTCCACTAAATGCACCACACACGCCCATCATTGTCGGCGAAGAATGGTCGAAGCCGTATGAAAAACTAGTCGATAAACCAATTCGTGCAACCTACTTCGGGATGATTGCCAACATCGACTACAACTTCGGTTTACTGCGTGAGAAACTGAAAGAGCTAGACCTCGAAGCGAACACTATCCTTATTTTTATGACGGATAACGGCACCTATGTCGGTTCCCAGTTTGAAAACAATGATTCTGAAGCAATCTGGGGATTCAATGCCGGAATGCGTGGTCGAAAGGCTTCCGTTTATGAAGGCGGCCACCGTGTCCCCTTCTTTATGCGTTGGCCTGCAGGTGGAATCAATGGTGGCAAAGATATCGACTCTCTCTCCGTGCATGTGGACTTATTTCCGACCCTCGCCGAAATGTGCGGTATCCCGATGCCAACCGATCGCGAAATGGATGGCCGCTCACTCGTGCCATTACTTGAAGGAAAAACCGCGTCTTGGGAGCGCGACCCTCTAGTGCTTCAGTTCCATGGCGGCCCGGCCTTCCCCGAAGATCGCCTGAAAACAGAATTCTCCTATATTATGACAGAGCGCTGGCGTTTGATACATGGTCGTGAACTTTACGATATGGAAACCGACCCACACCAACGAATCGACGTCGCTGCGGACTATCCCGAAGTGGTTAAAGAACTGTGGTCACACTATGAGCCTTATTGGCAATCAGCCGTCAAAGGCATGCGCCCCGTGCGTCTCGACATTGGTAACCCAACGGAGAACCCCGTCGAACTCTGCTCGCAAGACTGGTATATGGAGCAAGGCAATCCGCCATGGAATTTCCGCCTGATCGGAAAACTTCCACGTGTGACCGCCCCTTGGATGGTCGATGTCAAACATGCTGGACGCTATCGCTTCACACTCCGTCAGTATCCTAAGCTCGCGGAGAAACCTGTCGTCGCAGTCCGCGCGAAAGTAAAGATTGCCGGTCTCGAAAAAGAAGTCCGCGTTGAGCCAGAGAGTCAGGGTATCGTCATCGAACTAGATTTACCTGCCGGCGAAACCAAGCTGCAGACCTATCTCTACGATGAAAAGGGCGAAGCCGGCGGCGCCTACTTTACAGAAGTCGAAGCACTTTAATTCTACTCGCTTTAAGTGATCCCACAATGCTCTCTCGTCGCTTCCTCTCTACCTTACTCGCACTTTCATCCATCAGCTGCAGCATTACATTTGCAGGGGTTCATCAGATTGGTGATTTCACAAAGCTGACAAACTGGACGGGGCTCATCACGACAGATATCGAGGCACCTAGCGGCAGTGCCAGTGCGAGCTTAAACTGTCCAGGGAAAGCAAGTTTCACCTATACTAAGCCCAAGAGCTATGTCGGTTACGAAACGCCACCATTCGCGGACATGCATGAGGTCATTGCCGTGGACGATTGGTTCGACTATCGTTATATCGAATTTGACGTTCAGCTTCCCGACGATCGAGTCTTGGACCTCGAAGTCACTGTCGCGCCTATGATCATTGGCCGCCCTGACTACGTCCCATCGGTCTCCTCAAGTGTCCGCGTGCAAGGTGAGGGCTGGCAGAAAATCATGCTCCCTTTACGTGAGTTCGACTACAAACATCATCAGGGCACCTTTTGGCGCTTCATTAAAAGCGTCTCAATCACCGCGTCGTTTGAGAGTGAAACAACTCGCGGGCAGGTGCAAATCAGCCAACCAATTATCAAAAAGAGCAAGGCTGTCTCCTTAGCGTCTCCCGTCAGGTCCAAGCCAGTCAAACCCGGTGAGACCGCTGTTTACACACTCCACTTAGAAAACGAAACAGCAGCCACTCAGCATGTCGAACTACTCGTTGAAGAACGAGGCTATGAAGCCTGTTTAGCCACACTTTCAGAAGCCCGGATCACACTCGCACCTTGGGAACAAAAAACCGTGCAATTAAGTGTCCTCATGGACGAACGAGTTGCACCAGGTGGTCGCGAGAGTCACAAAATCTCAGCTATCCCGAATGGCCGTGGCGACTTAAGAGAGGAACTGCGTTTTCAAACCGTCCACCGTCTCCCCCACCCCTATATCCTACACACCGATGCTGGCTGGCAGGAAGTGATCCAAAAAGCGGAGACCATCGAATGGGCCGCCGCGGCACGCAACGAATACATCGAGTCTGCCAAAAAGTGGCGTGTCCCTAATATCTCCAAAAGCAACTTCTGCTACAGACTAGACGAAGCGCGTAAGATGACTCGCACTGCGATCGCATGGAAACTCTCCAACGACGAAGCTTTCGCGGAAAAAGTAATCCAGTTCCTACGTGATTTCTCGAACCCAGAAACAGGCTACCCAACAAAGATCCGCGCGTCGAATGGATCACACGTACATCAGGGCATGTTCTTCATCAATATCGCCCGAGGCTATGACCTCATCTATAACCACCCGTCGTTCACACAGAAAGATCACCAACAAATGGAACAGACTCTGCGGCTCTACAGCCATTGGGTCGACGCCGCCCTACTAACCGGGGACGGCAATAATCATCAGGCAGGACTTTCTGCGGGTGCGATTTTAAACGGTCTGGTGATGCAGGATTTCGAAGAAGTTGGGCGTTACCTCTACGGCCAGGGCGGCTACGTGGATTTGCTTGGCCTGGGCATCCTAGATGACGGTCATTATTTCGAAGGTACCGCCAATTACAACATACTCACCGCCAACATCGCTAACTCGGTAGTGGTCGCCTTTGAGCCATGGGGTATGGATGTCAAAAACTGGAAAATACCCGCGAAATACGGCAAATTTATCATGACCTCAGATTGGGCAATGCGCGGCGATTTCCTAGGCATGAATTTCGAACGCCAAGGCCCTTCCACCCGCAACTACCGGCAACTCAAAGATCTATGGGACACCGTTCTTCCGATGAGCGACTACCGCGGAGTGGTCTTCCCTACCAGTGACTCGGTATCGATCGATCTGACTAACGGGAAGAACGAAGCTGGTTTTGGCTACGACATGGCCTACTACCTCTGGCGTGACCCTGCCTATGTTCCAGTGCTGAACATTATGGAGAAGCGTGACCTGCTCTATGGCGTAGTTGACCTGCCAGACGTCCCTTTTGATCTCGGTAAAAAATCCTACCACTCCGATAATGTAGGCTTCGCTGTGCTACGTTCAAAGTCAGAGGGCAAGGAAGATCGCGAGCGCATCCAAGTCGTGCAACGCTACGGCACCCACGGGGGCTACCACGGCCACTTTGACAAGACGAGTCTAGCCTCCCTTTCCCGCTTCGGCCGTATGCACTACGGTACAGAAGCATCATGGTATGGCTACTGGTCCTTCATGTTCAAGATGTGGGTGCAAGCTTCCAACTCACACAACATGGTCGTCGTCGATCACCGAATGCAGAAGCCAAGCGAAAGCCCCAATATACTCTTTCACTCAGGCGAACACATGCAGGTATCTGCCTGCGAAATCGAAACCGAATGGATCGACCCTCCCTATGGTGGGCAGACACCTTACGCACTCAAAATGCCAGAAGAAAAAACCTGGGGTGAAGCGCGCTGGCTCCCAACACCTGAAAATCCACGCCCACAAGGCGACACTGGCACGCAAACTAAACCGGTGCTACAGCGCCGCTTAATCGTGGTCACCGACGACTATGTAGTTATGAGCGACTACTTGCGCAGTGAAGACACTCACGACTTCGACAACCTCTTCAATTGCAAAGGACTCATAGACCTCTCAGCGGACAAGCTCACCCATTTGAAGCACACAGCACAATGCGATACCAATCCTTACAGTAGTGCACAGTTCATTACCGATTGTAATTGGTATTCAACCACAGGCCCTCTCAAAGCCAGCTTCCTACTCGACTGGGACAAGGGCGAAATGGGCGGTCGCAAGTCCTGCTCAGAACCCGGCAAAATGAATGTCGACTACTATTCACTTTGGCCCAAAAACACAGGTTTGATGGTCGGTAATTATGCTGAAAGCCTCGATGTCGCACGACATCTCTACTATAAAATCATTGGTGACGGTGAAGTTCTACTCGAAGACAAACTCGCGCCATGGATTCTTGGCAAAGCCGAAATCGACATCGACGTTCAAGGTATCAAACAACTCGAAATCGAGACTCGCGTCGAAAAAGCGAAAGCGCCTAAAACGATCTTCCTGGGCAACCCCCGCCTAGTAACTACCGATGGCAAAGACATCGCCCTGACCGACATCCAAACCGAAAATATCGCTACGGCCAAAGGACCCAACCTCGACTATGCTGGTGGTAAAGTAACCATCTTTGGCGAACACTACGCCACATCAATTGCCGCTGAGCCAGCCGACCGCAAGCAAAGCGGCACTCTCAAGTTCAACCTCGAAGGTCGTAGTGCCACACGCTTCAAAGCAACTCTCGGCGGAGACTATCCTGTCGGCGGAGATGACATTCATCGCAAGATTATTGCCACACGCAGTTCAGGCACGGAAGCGCGCTTCCTCTCTGCCATCGAGCTACACGAAGCACAGCCTCTCATTCACTCCATCGAAGCACCAGACGCCAACACACTGATCGTCGAACTCACAGACGGGCGACGTGACACACTAAATATCGACGGACTAGATGGAGATAGTACCGCCATAAATGTGACGCTCACAACTTTCAAAGATGGAAAAATAATTCACTCAGAATCGACACAATAATTTAAACTGAACATAGAATAACTATGCACAACCAACTAAAGACAAAATGGATACGCGCTTGCATCACTGCACTCGCTGGAATTTCAGCCTGCAGTAGCGCAATGGCAGCCGAGTTTTATGTCAGCCCAAGCGGCCGAGATAGCAACCGTGGATCGAAAGCTTCACCAGTCGCGTCACTGCAACGCGCTAAAGAACTCGCAAGTTCAGTTGCGGGTAACAGTCCAATTCAAGTGAACGTAGCCGATGGTGTCTACTACCTCCCCGAAACACTCATCTTCGAAGCTGGTGATTCAGGCACCCCGCAAAACCCAATAATCTACCGAGCAATCAATGAAGGCGGCGCGATCCTCAGCGGTGGTTCGAAGCTTGAGCTCAAGTGGTCCGCGTATAGAGACGGAATCTTTCAAGCAAAGACACCAGCTGGACTCAAGATCGACCAATTATTTATTAACGGCAAGAGCCAGCGTATGGCCCGCTACCCGAACTACGATCCGGATCAGCCAACGGCAGCATATCAAGGCTTCGCCGAAGACGCGTTTTCGAAAGAGCGTGCTGCTAGCTGGGCCGACCCGACCGGTGGCTACATTCACGCGATGCACAGAGCTCGCTGGGGCGGCTACCACTACCAAATTACTGGCAAAGATACAAATGGCGAAGTGACCTACGAAGGTGGTTGGCAAAACAATCGTCAAATGGGCATGCACGATCAGTTTCGCATGGTCGAAAATATCTTCGAAGAACTCGATGCTCCCGGCGAATGGTTCCATAATTCGAAAACCGACACTCTCTATTACAAGCCGGGAGTTGACGACGATCTGAGTAATGCAGTCGTCGAAGTTGTGCGCCTACGCCACTTGATCGAATTTGAGGGCACTCAAAAAGCTCCAGTTAAATTCGTCATCCTACAAGGCTTCACCTTGCGTCATGCGGCACGTACCTTCATGGAAACAAATGAACAGATGCTACGTTCCGACTGGGCGATCTACCGCGGCGGTGCCGTGATGCTCACTGGCACTGAGAACATCGCCATCGTTGACTGCGAATTTGATCAGGTTGGCGGCAATGCAATCTTCGTCAACAACTACAACCGCCACACCCTCGTCAAAGGTTGTCACATTCATGATGCAGGGGCCAGCGGCGTTTGCTTTGTGGGTGATCCCAATGCTGTGCGTGATCCACTTTTTGAATACAGAGAGCGCAATGACCTCACAAAGATCGACCGCACCGTCGGTCCAAAGACTGATAACTATCCTTCTTTGGGCGTCGTTGAAGATTGCTTGATCCACGGTATCGGACGCGTTGAGCGTCAACCTGCTGGAGTGCAAATCGAAATGGCTATGAAGATCACCGTGCGCGACACCTCTATCTACGATACAGCACGTGCCGGCATCAACGTCGGTGACGGCTGCTGGGGCGGCCACTTAATTGAAGGTGTGGATGTCTTCGATACAGTACTCGAAACTCATGACCACGGCTCGTTCAACTCTTGGGGTCGTGACCGTTTTTGGGTCAGCGATCGTAGTGTCTCGCAAGTCGAAATCGATAAAGACCCAGAACTCCCATTCCTCGATGCAATGCACAAGACGGTCATCCGCAACAGCCGTTGGCGCTGCGACCACGGCTGGGACATCGACTTAGATGACGGCTCCAGCAACTACGACATTTACAATAATCTCATGCTAAACGGCGGGCTCAAATTCCGCGAAGGCTTCCGCCGCCGTGCCTGGAACAACGTAATGCTGAACAATGGATTCCACCCACACGTCTGGTACAACAACAGCAACGACGAGTTCTACAGCAACATTGTCATGCGCTCACCAAGAGGTGCCGACGTCCCCACCCGCACAGCTACTGGCAAACGCGTGGATAGTAACCTCTTTTTCACCGAATACCCGGAAGAGTTGGAGCGCTACACACCCGTCGGTTGGGATGTAAATTCCATCGCAGGCGACCCACTCTTTGTTGATCCAGCCTCTGGCAATTTCCAGGTTAAAGACGGCTCTCCCGCATTCAAAGTGGGTTTTAAAAATTTCCCGATGGATCAGTTTGGCGTAAAAAAGCCCTCGTTGAAAGTGATTGCGCGCACTCCGATCTTTCCTGAGCTCATACACGAACGGACCAAAGCACGCACTGCACCGATGGAGCAGGCGCCAGAGTTCTACTGGCTAGGCGCAAAACTGCACGCTCTCCAAGGTGTCGAATTCTCTGCCTATGGAACGACACAGGAAGATGGCGGCGTCGCGTTGATCGAGGTGCCCGAAGGTTCTCCCGCCGCAAAGGCTGGCTTCCAAGCCAAAGACCTCATTCAAGGGATCAATGGTAAGTCAGTGAAGAACATTGACGACCTCTTAAAGGTCTACGCCGAAGTCGGTGATGCAACACTCTCCGTCAATGCAGTCCGTCATCAACAATCTGGAGTGCTGCCCATAAATACGGCGCCATACTTCGTGATCGAACATGCCTCATCTGCTCGTAGCTTAAGCTCCAAAACTTCCGGCAAGCTCAGCAGTAATGTCGCCACCAAGAACGATCCTCTCTCGGTCTTAATCGACGGCCAACTCATAGAAGGCTATGGTCCAATATTCGCTAATGGAACAAACGATGGCATCTACAAGTTAGAGCTGAAACAGTCCACTCCAGTTTCAAGCATCACCAGTTGGTCCTATAAACAGGGCGGCAACCGTGGCGCCCAAATTCTGACGATTTACGGCAGTAATTCCACCAGCGATCCGGGCTGGAAAGTCAAAGACCGTTCCACATTCACACCGATCGCATCCATCGACACAAGCAAACTGAAATCAGCCAAGTTTACAGGAGTGACCTACCAGACACGCGCTGGCGAAACACTCGGCTCATATAAATGGATCGTTTGGAAGACATCCGCCGTAAATAGCACAGGTGAAAACACCGCCTTCCAAGAACTCAATGTAAAATAACCCCCGATATGCTCACATCATCCCATTTCCAAAAATGTGCATTTGTCATCGCACTCTCCACGATCACTGGCGACTGTGCACAAACAAAATTACAGCCATCTCCCCAAACACCTGCGGTGACAATTGGCTATGGGGAAGGCGCCTTTGAAATTGGTGAGCTACTCTATGAGACCGATTTCACTGATCGCAAGAATTGGGGAATTCAAATCGAGCAAAGCGATTCGCTCACCAAACCAAAAGTTAACTTCGGTAAAGGCATCCTAGACATCTACATGCCAGATCGTGGATGCACAGCATGGTTGAAACAAAAGTTCGAAGGTCCAATCGCGATAACGTATCGAGTGCGTTGCCCCGAAGAGACACTGTCCTTTCCTGAAATTCAGGCACGTGACATTAATAACTTCTGGCACGCATCGGATCCTCAGCTTGAAGGCGGCCTATTCGATTCAGAGCGCTACACTGGTAATTTCGGTAGCTACCATAAAATGCACGGCTACTACGCCAGCACTGGAGGCGGTGGCAATAAAGGCAACCACACGACTCGTTTCCGTCGCTATCCACGTCACAATCCCGAGGCGCAGGATGTTGAACATATCGCACTCAACGATAAGGATGAGCAGCCCGACTACTTAATCACTCCTGGTAAATGGCACACCGTGCAACTCGTCGCTGCCAACGGCCTCGCGCAATACATCATGGATGGCAAGGTCGTTTACGAAATCAGAGATGGCGACCGTGTAACCATTGAAAATGGTAAAGACCCAGTCACCAACAAGACGTATACGCTCGATGAGTTTCCTGCTCACACAGAAGGTTATGTAGGCCTACGACTGGTCAAATCACACCACCAGTATGCCGACCTCAAAGTCCATCGCCTCAACCCTAAAGTCACCTATGATGACAATTGGAAAAACGACCTGCATGATCGCATTGATGCCGCGCCTATCGGTGGCGGCTTTGAGCAGAAAAACTATTGGGTCTGGGGCAGCTCGGTGATCAAAGCAGACAATGGTAAATTCCACATGTTCGTTAGCCGCTGGCCGAAAGCATTGCCCTTCCACCCAGGTTGGATGGTTGCCTCAGAAGTGGCGCACTGCGTCTCGGACACTGCGGAAGGCCCCTACGAATTCGTCGACGTCGCTCTCGGTGCTCGCGGTGCGAAATACTGGGATGGCAAATCCACACACAACCCACGTGTCGTTAAATACAAGGACACCTATGTGATGTATTACATGGGCTCTACACATCCCTTTGAAGAGATCACTGATCCAACAGTGCTCACACTCGATTCGGCATACACTGTCATCGCCCGCTCCAACAAACGAATAGGTATCGCGACTTCGAAAAGCCTCAATGGTCCTTGGGAACGTCGCGACACATGTATCTTACCGACACAACCTGACAGCTTCTACGAATTCCTCACCTCCAACCCCGCCCCATGGATCAACGAAGACGGTAGCGTAAAGCTGATTTTCAAGTCACGTAAATACAACAAGTCTTTCCCTTATCATAGCTCGATGAAAATTGGCCTCGCCACTGCTGAGCACTTTGAAGGCCCTTACACTGTCGCCAGTGACGAGCCGATTTTCGGTGTCGATAAAGTCGGTGAAATTGAAGATCCCTACCTCTGGCGCGACGAAACCGGCTACCACTTGATAGCAAAGGATCAGCAGGGCAAAGTCTCGGGCCACTTTCACTCAGGCATACTTGCGCACTCGCAAGACGCGATGAACTGGGTCGTCGACAAAGACCCAGTCGCTTATTCACGCAAACTCCTTTGGAACGATGGTAAGACTATTGAAATGGGACAACTCGAACGCCCCGTTGGACTGTTTCAAGATGGTCAACTCACACACCTCTTTTTCGCAACGATGGATGGCCCTGGTGGCTTTGGCAACTCCACCAAATCATGGAATATGGTAGTGCCTCTAAAAAAAGAAACTGGTAAATAATGATTCAATCTGCGTTCAAACATTTAGCCGTATTACTACTGTTTCCTATAATTGGACTTTCAATGGTCGAAGCTCTAGAAACAGCAAAACCATGGCCCGGCGAAGAGGCTTCCTTCCATGGCTTCACTCAACATAATTTCAAAATTGATGGATTGAACTGCCGAGTCGTCACACCTAAAAACATAGCTGCAGGCAAGCCTTGGATCT
This sequence comes from Egregia menziesii, assembly GCA_035584435.1. Taxonomy (NCBI): domain Eukaryota; class Phaeophyceae; order Laminariales; family Lessoniaceae; genus Egregia; species Egregia menziesii. The sequence continues at coordinate 37,898 of JAXCLT010036018.1, forward strand.
GGAGGGCGCGGTTTTTTGGCCATGAGCCTCAAGTGGATATCGCTTGCCTGAAAAAAGGCTTTCATATCGCTTATGTAGAAGTCGGTGCCCTCTTTGGTTCCCCCAAAGCCGTCGCAGTCTTCGATACGTTCTATCAGTATCTCACGACCCAGCACGGCTTCAGTAAGAAACCTGCATTAGAGGGAATGTCACGTGGTGGTTTGATCATTTACAACTGGGCCACGGCGAATCCCGACAAGGTCAGCTGTATCTATGCCGACGCCCCCGTATGCGACTTTAAAAGTTGGCCTGGCGGCAAAGGCACTGGGAAAGGAAGCCCCAAAGCATGGGCTCAATGCATAAAAGCATATGGATTCACTGAGGTGGAAGCATTGAACTACGCACACAACCCTCTGGATAACCTCAAGCCATTAGCAAAGGCCAAAATCCCCCTACTCCATGTAGTCGGCGATGCCGACACTGTCGTTCCAGTGGCCGAGAATACCGCTATACTTGAACAACGCTATAAAGCACTAGGTGGCTCAATTCAAGTCATCCACAAGACGGGCGTAGGCCACCATCCCCACAGCCTCAAAGACCCCACTCCAATCGTCGATTTTATCGTAAGGCATACCACCACCGCTCGATAAACAGCGCTCTCAGTATAAATTACATCACAGCTTATGCCCAGAGTCGATAAACCCATAGAAGAGCTCTTAGTCTACAAAGGCAGTAGCCCCTGCCCAACAGACTTTGATGCCTACTGGACGACTGCGCTAAATGAAATGCATGCAATCGCCCCTGAACTACAATGGTGCGATTCGAATTTCAACTGTAGCTACGCAAAGTGCCAGTCACTCTACTTCACTGGGGTCGGCGGTGCTCGTGTGCATGCAAAAGTCATCACACCTGTAAAAGCTCCACAATCGCCCTCACCCGCGCTAATTTTCTTTCACGGTTACACCGTCGCCTCTCCCGATTGGGTTGAGATGCTCGCCTATGCTGCCGAAGGTTACACCGTTGTCGGCATGGATTGCCGAGGACAAGGGGGACTATCCGAAGATATCATCGCAACGAAGGGAAACACCGTTCATGGGCACATCATCAAGGGGCTAGATGATGAGGATGACAAACTCTACTACCGTAATGTATTTTTGGATACCGCTCAGATCGCAAAGATCGTCATGGGCTTCGACCAAGTTGACAACGAGAGAGTCAACGTCGCTGGCCTCAGCCAAGGTGGTGCCCTAGCACTCGCCTGTGCCGCACTGGAACCAAAAATCCATAAGGTCTACTCACAATTTCCATTTTTGTGCGACTACAAACGAGTATGGGAAATGGGGCTAGATCAAGGTGCCTACTCAGGCTTGCGCGACTACTTCCGGCGGTTCGACCCTCTTCACAAACGCGAAGACGAAATTTTCAACAAGCTTGGCTATATCGATATCGTTAATCTTGCGCCGCGTATCCAAGCGAAAGTGTTGATGTCACTCACACTCTTAGATGAGACCTGTCCACCTTCAACGCAGTTTGCAGCTTACAATGCCATCCGTGCGGACAAGTCCTACCTGCTCTATCCCGACTTCGGGCATGAAAACCTCCCAGGTTCATGGGATGAAGCTTATCAATTCATCACCAACTAGTTTTCAATATGAAACGCCTAATTCTCGTCTTTATCGTTATAGCCGCAACTCTCGCAGGCGTCGCAATCCTGCTATGGATGGATCAACAAAAGACCGCTGAGAAAACCGCACAACCTGAAGAGACGCCTACGACCCTCCCCGTGCCTGTGATAACACCCCCAGTGGAGACTATAGAGGAACCCGAGATAAAGCCTAAACAACCGGTCATCGCCGAGGTCGTGCCCGAGAAACCTAAAGTCGATCCAATGGAATGGATTCAATACAACTGGAAGTTTCATCTACGCAATGTCACCGTAAATGAGCCGTTTGAAATTCCGATAAAAATCGACGGTGAGACCGTGGGGTCTGCAATGATTCCTAAAGGAAGAACTGTCCCAATACACTCAATTGATAATGAGACGATCACCGTCGCCTTCATGGACGGTTTGCATACCCTACCCCACGCAATAACCAACATTAGTCAACTTGCAGAGCGCTCAATTAACGTCGCCTCGCAACGTGCAGTTGCCAGAGCCCAAACGCCACAGGCTCAAACAACCAAAGTAAATGCACTAAAGAGCACCTCGGACTCAACTCATCCACGACTTTTGATCACCGCAAATCAGCGCGAAGCCATTGTCGCTAAATTAGAATCAGTTTCATGGGCAAAAAATGCTTTTGAAAAAATCAAAAGCAATGTCGACGGCTATCTCGAAAAGGTGAAGACCACACCTGACTATATGACGTCCCGACTCGCAATGAACTGGGACACCCACTACACGCAGGCAATCACCGAGGGCTCCCGAACCGTCGGTGGCAAAGGACGAGCTCCAATCCCAACTCCACGCTTTGCCGGTGCACGTGATTGGGCAACACATTACGGCCGAGTGCCATTTGATAGACAACGCCCATACAATGACAAAGACGGAAAGATCTATCTCTACAACAACGAGACTAAAAAAGAGGAGTGGGTCGACCCTTCGCTCACTGGACATAATATCGAGAGGATCAATAGTAGCTTGATGAGTATCGCCGCCGAGGCGGCGTTTATCTATTGGATTACCGGTGATGAAGCCTATGCGCAACTCGCCACGCCAATCCTCTGGACTTACATGCATGGTTTTTCCTACGTAAAACCTCCGATCATCGCAGATGATAATGAAGGCTCCAAACGCATCATTGGCTCAACTTCTTACGAAGTGATTCACGACGATATCGTCAAGGACATCGCCGTCGCCTATGACTTCCTATACAATTACATTGTCACACAGCCAGAAGTAGACGGAACGATCATCGAAGAAGGCCTCAAAACCATGGCGGATCGAATCATCAAAGGCGGCGGCAGAGAAGGTAACTGGAATCTGCACCAAGCCAAAACCATTGCCTATGCCGGTCTAACGCTTCTGGAGAACAAAGCCTACCCCGACCGCCGAGGTCGTGAATACTATATCAACGTCGTGCTCAATGCGAATAGCGAACAGCAAAAAGGGTTGATCAGAGTGATCGATGAAGGATTCGATCAAGAGTCCGGCGTGTGGCCCGAAGCGACTGGATATGCATTCGGCACGACCGCAGACATTGTCGAAATCGCATCGCTCCTCTCCGCTGCCCCAGACGGGCGCAAAGCACTTGAAAACCCTCTCCTGACCAAGGCAGTGCTCGTCCAACATAAGCTCACTTATCCGTGTGGATGGTCGACTTCAATGGGAGATACTGGCTACACGCGAATTCAGGCCCGAGCAGCCGAAATGATGCTCGAATGGTCTATCAAAACCAATAATACCTCCAACGCTCAAACTTTTGCCGCTATTCTACAGAAGGAGATCGATGCCGGACACTACTCTCGTGACCGGCAAACTTCACTGCTCGCACTTACCCGCTACGTGGCTGAACTGCCCACACCCGACGAATCGGCAATCGAAAAAACACCAACCTATTTTGCCGAGGTACTCAACTTTGCAATGTTACGTAACGTTCCCACTACGAAAGACGAGCGCTATGCACTGGGCGCAGCAATGTATGGAACCAAAGGCGGCCATGTCCACACCAACGGACTAGCCATGGAACTCTATGGAGCTGGATACGTCCTCGGAATCGATTCAGGTCGCGGCAGTAGCTACTGGCAACCTGACCAGCACGAATACTACATGAAACCTGTCGCTCACAACACGGTAATCGTCAATGGCGTCTCCAGCTATTCTACTAAACCGGAACATGCCATTCAGATGAAAATCGAGGCAGTCGAACCAGCCTTCGAAGTCTCCCCCAATAACCCAAACTTAACATATCTTACTTCGAGTTTCGAATACGAGAAACCAAAAGCAAAACAAGAGCGCACTGTAGCACTGATCCGGATCAATGACACCACGGGGTTCATCTTCGATGTCTTCCGCTCGAAAGCAGCCCAGAGCAATAGCAAGGAATATCATGACTGGCTCTACCATGGCGTCTCTGATAACATGCAAATCGCCGACGCATCAGGAAACCCTGTTAGCCTAGAAAACACGAGCCTCCTCACTGAGTCTAATGGCAACATGAAGGGCTACGACTATTTTAAAAATGAGTCCTCAATCGAAACCGAAGCGACGATACGTGCGAGTTTCCCAATAAAAATCAAAGATGATTCCGTAAACCTCGACCTATGGATGCTTGGCGAAGAAGGTCGCCAAATCTTCAAGGTCGATGCGCCAAAAAATAACTCAACACGTAGCTACCTACCCAAATCAATTGGAGAACTATCATCTCCGACCCTCGTCGTGCGTCAAACGCGACAGGCATGGAGCCGCCCTTTCGTCGCAGTTTATGAACCTTACTTGTCAGAAGATGGCGCACAAATTCGCAGCGTCGAAAAAACCGACAATGACCGTTGGCTCATCAAAGGTGAAGCATGGTCTGTCAACCTGCAGCTTGATGGTGAAGAGCTCATTATGGCGATCGGGAAACCATAACGTCTAAATAGACTCTCCACGGTTTCATTCACTTCAGAATAATAAACGACACAAGCTCTAGAGCACACCCTCTCCGAGCACTGCTTCGGCTTTCAAGAGTAATTGCTGAAAACTACGAGACATTTTAAGTTCTTTTAAATCCAGTTCCAACAGGGTGACTCGTGCATCCCAATAGTTTTGATTGGCTTGACTCCCCTGTGCCTCCATTTTACGAAGCGCGCCCGAGAGTTCCTGCTGCATTGCCGTAATCTGTTTCCCTTGAGCTTTCCACTGTCGTTCAAGTGCCTGAAATTTGGCAATCAGCCCTTCTACCTCAAACTCAGCCATTCGACGCGCTTGAAGGCTCTGCCGTCGATATGCCTCAAGCATACTTAACGCCATACGCTTTTCACCGCCATCAGAAGCCAAAAATGGTAAGTTGATTGCAATCTCCACACCTGCAGAATCTTGATCTCCATAATCGTTGCGAACTCGATAATTGGCCTGAACATGCTTAATCCATGGGATTCGGTCAGCCTTGACCGTATCCAATTCAGCTTTGGCGTTTTCGACCAGTAATTCATAGCGCTGCACATCGGTGCGCGCATCAAGCGCATCTGTTCGCCACGCATCGTAAGCCAAATTAAACGAAGCAGATGTCAAAACTATCGGCTCGGGAAATTCCATTAAATCTAGATCAATCCCACAAACTGCACGGAGTCCGCCACACAAGTCGTCATAACTTCGCTGCAACAAATCAGCTTCCATTTCTGCATCCAGTCGTTTCATTTTCACAGGCAAGCTTTGACCTAAAGTGATCTGTCCACCTTCCAGCAACGTCTCGAATCGCCCCGCCTGCCCCTGATAAATTTCAAGTAACTGCTGCTTCAATTTCAACTCAGCACTTGTGTAACACGCCTCTAAGTAGAGTTCCTCAACTTTTCCCGAGATCTGCCGCTGACTGTCCTCGTAAGACAATTCAAACAAGTGATTTTCGGCGCGCAACTTTCGCCCTTCGGCTTGGCGTCTCCATGGGTTTTTGGGGAATACTCTAAAGGCAGCATCGTATTCATGGTCTGGATACGTATCAGACTGAGAAAGACCCGATACACTCGTGTCGCGACCATAACCAACCCGAAGTTCCGGCGCATCCCACCAAGGCAAGCTGGATTCATTAATCTGCCCTGCCTCCAAAATCCCCCGAGAGAGCTCCAAGTCTGGGTGCTGTTGAATGGCAGCCTCAATCAAATACTCCAAGCTCACTTCTGTCTCAGCAGAAACTGAAACAAGAGAAACGACGGCTGCAGAAACCAGCAGATTGATTACCTTTAATGATACGTAAGCGCTGTGCATTTAAATCAATCCTCCAAAGAAACGGGTTCGAACAGGCTGGATTCAATCTCGATGGAGACCGTTTCTCCAGGAACCAGGTAAGCTGCTTCATCAAGTTCAAAAGTGATTCGACGACCACGAACGACTTGCCCACGAATCGGACTCACACGTTCCGGCAAAGAATAGACCGCAGGGCTAATCTGAGCAATATGAGCCGAAACCACTCCAACATCTTTGATGGACACTGTCGGATAAATATTTGCAGGCGTCCCCACAGCGATTGAGCTAAGATTACTCTCAGGTAAGAAGCCGACGATCCGAGTCGGCCCATCCACTAGCACCGCAACAATTTCACCACCCGGCTCGACGACATCACCTGGTTGCCGTTCAATACTAGCAACCACCCCATCGCGTTGCGCTTTCAGAGTATATCCATCACGTCGAATTTTGAGAAGATTGACCGTCTCCTCATTACCATCATTAGCAGTTGCCGATTGGTTTATCTCTTCCAAACGTGAAATCGCAAAAGACTTCTGCGTTGCCGCCCGTTTAACATCATCTTCAAGCGCTTTGATATTTGCAGGCATCAACTCTAGCATTTGACTCAACACCTCTTTACGAGCCTTCTTGCTGACAATCATCTCCGCTTCAATTAATTGTTGTTTAAAGAGCGGCTCAAGGCGCTTGATCTCTTCAGCTAAAGCACTGTGCTCCACGCGCTTCACTTGATACTCAAACTCTGCTTCACGCAATGCCTGCTCTGCTTCTTGCAGAGCCGTTGCAAACTGACGTTCAAGTGTGAGCTGATCGAGTTTAGCCTCAAGGCGTGATTGCTGGATCCGCTCTTTCAGAACAGCTCCCTCTGCATCTATGATAGAAGTATCCAGCTGCGCGATGAGATCACCAGCCTTCACACGGTCACCGACCTTCACGTAAATAGTCGTCACCCGGGCAGATTCCAATGGTGCAATAGTCTCTATGATACGTTCAGCTGTGCCAGACATAACGCGGTATTTCCCACCATTAGTGTAAAGGAAATAGGCCATCACAGCGATCGCACAAAACACAAAAAGTGGCCACCAATTATGAATCCCCTTCCACCATGGGCGTTTATACTTGGTAACGTGAATAACTTTTTCTTGGTCTGTCATGGCTTTATATCTCTACGGTAGAACGCTGCATGAGTAAGCTTGGCTCTTGCACATCAGGTAACTCGTGAATTGCTTGCATCAAACGCTGCTGTGAATCAGCGTTTAGCATACGAGTCTGATAAGAGTATTCGAGCAGATCGCCTTGAGCCGCTTCGCGCACCGCCACTAAGGTCGCAGAACCAAGGTGCTCTTCAAAGATCGCTCTCAGTTTGTCGTGCGAAATCGAATCTGCCGGTAAGAGGAAACGCAACAAGCCCTCAAACTCACTCTTCGCAGAGAATGGAGCCCAGTGTAAATACAATGCCACGCCACTAAAAAAGATCGCCCCCATACTCGCCACAGCAAAGACCCGTGCGCCACAACCGATACCTACGGCCAAGCAACAAAACAGGAATACCATGTCACGCGGATCACGCACTGGTGTGCGGAAGCGAATAATCGCCAAAGCTCCGAGAATACCCAAGCCACGTGCCAAGTTATTGCCGATAACCATGATCATCATACAGGATGTAATCGAAGACAATACCATCGCCTGCACAAAGACACGCGAATAGGATAAGCCGTGATGCGTCATTCGATACACGGTAGTGATGATCGAACTAAGCACGAACACCATAGAGAAGGCGACCAGCACTTCTGATAAATTCAGAAGGCGGTTAGGGCCAAGTAAGGTTTGGAGGTCTTCCATAATTAATGTTTATTGAGGTTTAAAATATCACCATCTGGACTCGGGCACGCAGTTTTCGCTCGTATCTGAGTATTGATACCCGGCACTCAGCGACTCGAGCCGTAGGGCTGCAGAGTATTTGCAAAAACCGACGCGTGTAAGATTGAACGTACGAACCACATCCATCAGCCAACGGGGAATGCCCATCTTGCTCTTCAATTCAAGAATAAAGGCCGAGTAATCCGTCCTGAGCCCGGTATGTGTATCAACATGCCGCAAAGGGTTCGAGTTCGCCGCGTCAAAGTCATAGCTCGACACCATTTGATAGCAGATGTTCGTGTCAAAAGTGATCCGTGCATAGTCTTCAACACGTCCCATATAGGACTCACGCTGATATTGAATCATAGTCACTGGCTGAGCTCCGATCTCTTGACTCAGTCGAAGAAAATCCAGGTAGTTCATGTTCTCACGCTCATTGGCAAATGGCACGTATCGACCGGGCTTGATAAAGAGGTCCGCGCCATAGTCTGCTGGTTTAACAATAGAGCGACTCTTCACAATAAGGTCACCAAGCCGACGCTTGATTTCCAAGAAATACGGAGCTTTACCGTCCGTCCCGTAAGTTCGTATTCGCAACTTGAAGCGATTCAACTGCTCCACTTCCTTCGCGTAGTGAAGGCTCAGATCCCGACTGTCCAACTGTATGGTTCGCACGAGATAACGCGGATACTCGCCCACTCCGTTTTTGTCAGGGAAAACATAAGGCTGAATGTGGCGACGTATCTCGGGAAGCAAGTGAGATGGCACAACATACTTAGCCTCGTGGCGTTCGATCCGCATATCCGCACCGAGTTTAAAGCCACGTATTGGCTTTTCTTTATTCAACACTGTTGATCTATCTTTTAACATAACACCATTTAATACGATTATCTTCGTGCGTTTCTAAACGAGCGATCGAAACAGTGCCTTCGCAGGCTTGGCACAACGCACATGCAATATGCCAATGAATAAAAGTGAGAACGAAAGGGGTAGAAATAACATGATCACAAACTCCGTAACCTGACCTAAGGAATGATCAGACTACGCGAGGTCATCGGGAGGGGGGGGTTGTAGACTTTGAAAAAAATATAGGTAATTCAATCCAAGCTGTATGATCAAGATCGAAACGATAAAAATAGACATTCTTCGTCAAACTCGTATATAACGACATTATTAATCTCATTAAAAAAAGCAGAATAAATCTAGTTATTGCCCATTAGGTGAAATGCCTAAAATAGGCATTTTCCGTCAAAAAAACCACTCGACTCGATACGATACAGAAGTATTCTGTCCATGCAGGTGAATTGCAGCGAACGCCAATAACGTAAAGAGAGTTAGCCTAACAATCAGCAATCACAAATTACAGTCAAGCGCTTGACTTGAAATAGCATTGAGCGAGTGAATCCATGACCTACTTAAGCAAAAATAAAATACTCTAAAAATCCCCTTAGAAACAGAATCTGAATACATCCCATGACAATCAGTTCACTCTCCTCCCCCAAAAAGTCCAAAAAACGTAATTCTACGCTAGTTTCCGTCATTGTTATTAGCGGAGTCATTCACCTCATACTACTCTTAGCATTGGGTGGGATCACCGTTGTTGAATATATCTTGGTCGATGACGCGGAATTTGAAGCGCCGGAGCCGACCATAGAAGAAGAGCCTCCACCTGATGTAAAAGTAAAGATCCAGATTCAAAAGAAGCAACTGAATGCCCAACCTCTAAAGCTCCAAGCGATCTCGCAGATCGCTGTTGATGACTTAAATGTCGACCTTCCATCAATGGAGGAAAGTTTTTCGGTAAGCTCTGGACTCGGCTCTGCAGGCGGCGGCACCATGAGCTTTGGAGGTGGAATCGGTGGCGGTGGAATGGCACCACGCTTCCCAGACATCAAAGGCTTTGGTACAACTGAGAAAATGAAGTACGCATGGGAAGGCACAGTCTATCTATTCAAGCCTAAGGGCATCCAAGGCATACTGGATAAAGATGGTAAAAAAGTCGAAGGCCTCCGACCAGGCAGACGTCAAGGTAAAGAAATCTACAACTACACACTGAACCTCCCTGGACAAGACTTCAAGAACGGCTTTCCTGGCGTCACCGATCAATTCGAATGGTTTGCGATCGATTTCGAAACCAAACTATTTTGGCCACCGGAACTCGCAGGTGAATATGAATTTCGCCTTAACTCCGATGACGGTTCAGTTCTCATAATCGATCGAGATGTCGTCGTGAACAACGATGGCAACCATGGGATGGAAACTAAAACTGGCAAATACACCCTAAAAATGGGCGTTCGAAAGTTCCGCCTAGTCTACTACCAAGGCCCTGCAACCAGACTCGGCCTCATCTTCGAATATCGTAAAGTTGGAGATAGTAGTTGGAAGCTCTTTGATACAAGAGAACTCATCAAATATCAGATCGATTAACTGATTGAGATTAAAGAAAAGTGCTTTCCGAAAAACCTAAAGTAGACAGAGCGCTTACTTAATCTTCATCGATTTCAATGCGATAAAACATATGCGAGACATCCGTATCATTAATATCGTAGCTCTGAGTCGGACCATCCGCGACTAGACCAGCCACCACAGGCAACCAACCTCCAAGCAAAGTTGAAGAACTGGTGATCCTGTATGTCCTCCCAGCAACAGAATTCCAAGTTATTTTCAGTATGCTCTCATCCACAATAACCGAATCGACATCAAAACGAGAAAGCGCATCGGTCGGATCGGTACCGGCGATCCATTCGTGCAAATCGATTAAGCCGTCTTGATCCCAGTCTTCGGTGGAACCACCTGTGGTGCTACTCAAATCAGAGAAATACAGATCTTCCCAATCATTTGGTAAACTGTCGCCATCGTCGGTGTAGCTGAGCTCAGCTACCGACCAATCCGTTTCGTTTTGATTTAGCGACTTATCCCGCGCCTTAACAGAATAAGAATAAATGGTCGCCGGATCGAGGTCGGTATCCAAATAAATCGGGCTGCTTTGCCAGCCACTGTCATGCGATTGATCAGCGACAGTGGTGTTGGAAAAATAGTATTCCACCCCGTTGAGATCCGTTGCAGTGGCCGCAGTCATCGTAATCGAAGTAGTCCCTGCGTCCGAAGGCGTTATAGCCCATTGCATACCGTCAGGGCTCGGCGCTTGCACATCCAACGTCGCCCACACCGCATTATGGTCTGATAGTTTCATAGAAGCCGTGGCATACGCGCCTGCACTCGAGAACAGCGGTACTGACGAGACATGATCCAAGCCATTACTGCGACGCGCCGGGGTCGGCAGTATTTCGATAACATCATCTTGGAGAACGTTAAAATCACCGAGCATCAGCAAATATCCACCTTCAGTTAACGAGGTGATTCCCATTCGTTCATACACATAGCTGCGAAATTTAATGAGACCTGATTTTTCAGATTCAAAATCATTATCGAAAAAATTGTAGGTGTTATGAAAATTGAAAATATGAATCAGATTCGCGCCCAATTGGATTTGCACATGCTGAGCATGACGTTCCCAATTATCCCCCTGAGGATCGATCTGGATGAGTTTATTATGCGTACTGACGAAAGGATATTTAGAAAGGATGGCACAAGCAGTTTTATTCGAATTACCTGAATTTTCATTAATCGTTCGATACCTATATGGATAAACATTCGCATTCGCGTTCGCATCAGCCCCAAGATCCTCCACCTCTGGAAAAACCGCCAAAACTGCACTCCACTCATCCTCGATATCAGAACCTGCGCCAACTTCTTGCAGGCACAAGACATCCTCTCCCTGCATAAAATTGTCTCTGAAAGCAGTAAGATTGGATATCGCATCACCCTCGCCATTTGGCCCTTCCCCCCCGTGAATATTGTAAGTCACCACTCGAAGCTCTTTAAATGCCTCTCCCATGATCGCCACGTTATCGATCGACATGGCAGTATCCCCCCGAATCGCATTACTCACATTGAAGCGGAAAGTTGCGGTCTCTCCTGGAGCGAGACTACGGTCAGCCAGATCCAAATCGACCTCGACATCCTCATAATCGGAATTTGCTCCAAGATTATTATAAATAGAGATCCACTCGGCAAGCAGGGTGCCGTTCGAGAGATTCAGATCTCCACTGTCGTAGTACAGCTGTAAATCCCGCGGGGCGTTGGAGCTCACGCTAGCAAAGTCAAAAAACACGCGATTGAGTGCCAAACTCGAGGTGCCGTTGTTGGTCACAGAGAAATAAAGTCTCGAATTATTGACCGTATCGGTCTTAAGACTCATCGCGCCATCCCGATCACTCGTGCCGACCGCTTCGCTCAGGCCATAAGTACCATCAGTAGAACCCCAATTCCGGCTGCCATTGCCGCCGTAGAGCTGACCACTCACATCTGACAAAGAGGTGTCCGCGTTCTTCGCAGAGTTCAAAAAGCGGTGCACCTGATGACCCGTAAAAAGATGCCAGCCTGCGAGCACAGCGTCCTGAGCCATTAAACGTGCCGCTGAAAGAGCTAACAACAGGAGAACAGAGAATCTGAGAGTCTTCACAAAATACTAAACAGCTGATTTACATCATTCTATACGCCAAAGCGTTGATTCGTTGAATCAACATTCGACCATCCGCCAAACCCAGACTACTTAAATCGTTAATATACATCGACTAACTTCAGTATGTCACCGAGCGATGTCATGTTAAAAATACTTCATTGACCAACAGCCGACTGCCAGAGATCGAATACATGACGAGCTGGTCTGAATGCCAATTAACTGTATAAATTTGCAATTTTTTGGTGTTTTATATACGAATCAAAATATCATTCTACAAATTTCATAGCCATGCATAAGCTCCACTACAGACTCTTACTCGGGCTTCTTTGCCTATTAATTATCATGCCTGTGGATGCAGAGGCACGTAGATCCAACAAAAAAGGTGCCTGTATGGCGCTGAAAAATAATACACATTGGAAAACGAAGTTAGCATCACTCAATGTAAGCTGGGTCTATAATTGGAGTTCCTCAATGAAACCTGGAGCACCCTCTTATGTCGAGTTTGTGCCGATGGTCTGGGGCAAATGGAGCTGCTCAAACAAAGTCATGGAGCAACTCGCCAACGGCAGGCACCGCGCATTGCTAGGATTTAACGAGCCGGACCAAAAAAAACAGGCCAACATGACGGTCGCAAAGGCGATTGAGCTATGGCCCCGGCTCATGTCCACTGGCATACGCTTAGGCAGCCCAGCAGGTGTACACCCCGATGGACCATGGATGCGCCAATTCATGAAGGAAATTGATAAGCGAGGCTATCGCGTCGATTTCATAGCGATGCACGCTTACCCAGGCAAAGATGCCAATAATTTCATCAAGCGCGTAGATCAGATTCATAAGCTTTACGGCCGTCCTATTTGGATCACCGAGTTTGCAGTCGGCGACTGGGAAGCCAATGCAAACAAGAAAAACCGCCATTCCGTCGATGAAGTCTACGAGTTTATGCGGAAGGTCATTCCAGCATTGGAAGCACGCAAGCATGTCGAGCGCTACGCTTGGTTTTCAAGCTCCCCGAGTAACCATAACCTAGGCACATCCAGCCTCTACAACAAAGATGGCTCTCTAAACAAGCTAGGCCTCCTCTACTCCAGCTTCTAGGCATTGGGCAATACACACACCGGGTAGAATTCTGCGACACACAGTCCCCCTCAGACCCTCTACAGCTTCTCTTCGTATGACGCTTACTCAGGGGGCGACCAGAGGCGGTTCGGTAGCGGGATGGTCGACTTGCAAGTTGGACTTCCGGACGACTGTTACGTAGTTTATCAGTTAATAAGGGTAGCGGCTAAAGACAGACACAAAGGTAATGACATGTCCCCTTTTTAGTTTGCCCGTTGCCTCCGATACCGCGAAGGAAAGCGGACGGGGCTAGGCCGTCCAAGATTGGGGACGGGTGCAGCTTGCTGCAGCGGTCCTAGGTTTTGATTTCACTGCGGCTTTGCCGCCTAACTTTCACAGAGCTTCTGTGCAGAGAGCCTAAGCGATCGGAACAGTGGCGCTGTGTGCGGTTGAGTTGTTGCGGCGTGTTGGTTGACGCGCGGAAGCGCGACGCGGGGGCAACCCGCGCGCTGGCGGTGGGGGAAAGCCCCTTGGGGCTGCGTGGCGGGATCGGCAAAACGAGAGAGGCGCAGTCGGCGAAGCACGACGAAGACGGTCAAACCTAAACGCGATTTCGCATCGGAGATGAACACTTCAAATGTGCAACGGCTCGGGCGCGGGGTTCTAAAAGAAAGACGAAGTATCCGCTTGCCGGATACGTAGGCTAACTGAAAGACAGGGATGCTTCAAACGTAGACCCGCTAGTCTCGCCCGAACCGCGGAGACGGGGAGCCCCCTGCTGACTTGCTGGACGATCGCCCAACTCAGATTATGTCCCTTTCCTCTAGGCTCAGTTGTTTGAGTAGTCGAAGACTACGAGTGAGCCGTCAAAGAGGAATTGGACATAATCTCAGTTGGGCGAGGAGAACGGCAAAACGTCAATAGCCAGGGGGCTCCCCGTCGCAGCGGTTCGGGCGAGACGGTCAATTGGAAGTGGGACTTGCGGACGGCTGTTGCCTCGTTGATCAGTTGATAGGGAGCGGCTAAAAGGAAGACTCAACAAACGACGAAAGATGAGCGATTACAAGCATATCGGAACGACCCTTTTTCAGTTCCCCATTTCAAAGAGACCCCTAGTTGCCTCTAAATCATGTAGAAGAACTAGGATACGTGCATCTCCAAATTTCGTCTCTGCTTTACTGCATCGCAGACTAATATCAGTTCGAAAAACCTCACTATCGCCTATTCTACCAATTAAGCCGTATTCTGGAAAAAAACAAACAGGCATATTGACCGAGATCTTATAATGCTCAGTGCTGATAAAACTTAAAATTTCTAAGAATCCTGGTTCACCAACACCTATTTTTGCTTTTTTAGATTCCTGATAGCCCCCTCCATTATATTTATATGCAAATAATTCGAATGACTCTATCTCAGAAAGCTGCTCAATAAATATACTTCTAACTTTTAGATCCTCCGCACGTTGTGCTAAAACCTTACGAATTTCAGAATTCTTCACATCGCAATTAATTTCAGAATAAACTCCAAAAACTCGGCTTAGATCATCCGCAAATATAACAGCAGTAATGATTTGAGAAAGCAGGAGACATCTTAACAGGAAATTCATATTTTTTACGTTTAGTTGTTATTGAACACTTGCCAGTTACCACGTCTCCCTGAGGGTCTATATACATCTCCATTTAGAGGTTTTAAAACCTCTAAGCTTGGAGCATATATTATCCCAGATGGAGCAATAACTGGCTTCTTAATTAAACCTGATAATTGATAAGCTAATGAATCATTTCTTCCTCCGGGAGGATAATAACCTGTGCTGCATGAATACAAACAAACTGCCTCTGCCTGGTTGAATTCAGCATGCTTCATTATAATACTAGCAACCTTATCAACATTTAAATGTTCTCGAATAATATTCCCTTCGGCATCTAAGCTTTGCCTTTCGATATATGTATTAGTTCCATGACCAAATAAAGTAATGATAGTATCACTATCAGGTAAATAAGCAGCTTGCGGATAAGCACTATCCCCTGGAGACATTAAGTTAATATCAACAGGATCCGGAGATGGGTAAATCGTGTCATTTCGTTCAAAATTTAAAACATTTCCATTCTTAAATAATTCCTCATGATTAAACAGATGAACCATCGCGGCGGTGGTCGCTCCATTTGCGAACTTGCCTCCCCCTAACTCAGCAGCGGTTCCACCTACAACAGAAGCTGCAACCGTTCGGCGAACCAGATATTTCCCTTTATCCGTCGCTTCGCCAAAGTAACTACCTTTACCTGATTTTGCAGTGATCATTGATCCTGCCAAAGATCCACTAAATCCGGCGAGAAAGCTAGCTCCAAAATCGCCACCTTGTAATTCAGCAAAACCTCCTTGCGCAATACCATGACTAGTCGCCCTGGCCAATTCAACTCCCGACCTCAGGGCATCACCTGCGCCGTAGAAACTATCAAAATACTGACCGATCCCCCACGTGACCGCGATAGCGGCAATGGCAATTAAAGCCGCCTTAAATCCACCAGCTCGATAGGCATGTAAAGCAATCCAAGCAGCCGCGAGGTAAGCCCCGACTACAGGAATTGCAGCTATAGCAATTGTAATGATCACTTGGAATGCGCTTCCGAGTAACTTTCCGATCTTCTTGAACAAATTTTTAAAGAAGAACCCTGACGGATCGGTCATACTGACGGGATTATTAAGAACGTAACTATAACGATTGTAATTCTGTAGCTCTGACGGTGCTTGAATATTCGGGTCTGCCGAGAGCATTCTACCGAGGAGTGGATCGTAGATGCGGCCGTTCATGTGGATGAGGCCGAGGTCGTCGAGCATTTCGTGGCCAGTGAAGCCGCGGTCGGTGGCTACGCGATTTGGAGTGGTTGCTGGTGCTCCATCCCAATCACTGGAGTCACGGGCAAGGCCCCAAGCATCGTAGCTGAATTCTTTTGAAATCGCGCCGTATGGGTCGGCTAAATCGGTTTCGGCGATGACGGAGCCTAGGTGGTCGCGGAGGAAGAGAGTTTTCTTGGGGATGGCTTGCCCGACTTCGCTGATCCATGAGCCGACGACCCCAGATGGGGTGCTAATATAAATGCGGGTGCTGGTGATATCCCATTTCGTGCGATCTAGCTGATCGGCGGAGCTCGCGACACCTGTGGCGGGCTCCCAGGCTTGCTCTTGCTCGAAGAGTGAGCCGACGTAGGTTTTGCGGGAATTCGTGAGCCATTGGCTGCTGCCGATATCGGTTTCACGGGTCTGAGTCACACGGCTGTTGCCAGTGTCGTAGCTAAAGGCGCTACGCTTGTTGTTGGACTCCATGGTGTAGGGCTTGTTGAATGCTGCCCATGTGATATTGCCGGAGCTGGTGCCGGTGACTGAGGTAATGGAACCATTGCTATTGTAGGTGAAGCCGCGGCCACCTGCGTTGCTGACGCGGTTGGTATTTGCGGTATATACGTAGCTGCCGACATCACCGAGGGTGCCGGTGGAGTCGCGGCTTTCGATATTGCCAAGATCGTCGTAAGTCATCGTCAGAGTCGAGCCACTGACGACGCTGCTGGATGTGAGGCGGTTGAGGTTATCGTAATAGAGATTTTCAGTGAGGCTTTTGACCTCGTCTTGGCGCTGAATGAGATTGCCAATCGAATCGAATTGGTAGCTGTGGTCGAGGCGTGTGTTGGCACCGGCTTTTATAGTAATGCGCTCGAGGACATGGCGGGCATCGTCGTATTCGCTCTCGGTGGTGAGCTGATTGCCGGCGAGGTAGCTAGTGAGCTGTCCGTATTGGTTGTATACGGGAGCGCTCCACCAAGTCTGGCCGTTGGCATCGCGAACCTCGGTGACGAAGCTGCGGTCGTCGTAGAGGGTCTCTTGTGAGTAGGAATACCATGCTAAGTGATGGTCGCCGGAGGCTTCGTCGAGGGATGGCGGACGCCAGTAGTGCGTGAGCCGAACGGGACGTGAGTAGCTGTCGTAATCGGTCTGCTGGTAGAACCAGCGACCTTCGATTTTGCTGAGGGTGAGGAAGGAGCGGCCGAGATCGTCGTAATAGTGTGAGCGGCGGAAGCCAGTGGAACTGGTTTCGAGATGAAGCTTGCCGAGCTGCTGATGCTCGCCAGTGCCGTCGTAATAGTAATTGTGGGTTGTGTAGTGGGGAGTGGAGAGTGGGGAGTGGTAAGTTTCCTCGGTGATTCGGCCGAGAATGTCGTAGATTTTGGAGCTGATGTTCCCCACGGCGTCGGTCTGGGAGACGAGTTGTCCAAGAGCATTGTAGCTGTAAGCCCAAGTGCCCATGTCGGGGTCGACCATGCCAGTCTTGTTGCCGCGGATGTCGTAGGACATGCTAATGGTGCGGGTGCCGTCATTGGGTGAGGTGGTGACGGTTTCGAGCAGGTTCCCTACCCCGTCGTAATGATAGTCGATGGTGAGTGGCTGTTGGGACTGGTTGTAAGAGGTGACGGTTTGTTTATCGCCCTTGGCATTGAGCAGGGTCTTGGTGGTCTGGTCGTTGGCATTGGTGTTTACTGTATCGGTGCCTTGGTAGTTACGGATACTAGTGGTTTCGCGACCATTGTAGATGGTGGTGGCTTTCGTGCCATCGGGTGCGGTGGCGACATCGGCACGGCCTAGGGCATCGAAAGTGGTCTTGGTCCAGAGTGCAGCACCATCAACCGCGTAGTAGTTTTCAGAGACGCAGTCGACTTGGCCGAGTGCATTGTAACCGGTGTCCTGGTAAATAATTTGACCGTCGTAGCCTTCGGTGCAGGCGCGAATGGCGCGGCCGAGGCGATCATACCAAGTGACGGAGGTGGTCGATTGGCTGGCGGTGCTGGTGACGCTGTAGGCTGACGTGTAGCTTAGGCCGTTGCCTGGATTGGTTACGGTCTGCGAATTATCATAAGTATACGCAGTGGTCGACCATGTGCCATCGGGACGGTCTTCGCGGATCGCGCGGCCGAGGGCATCATAAGTAAAGAAGCTCGTGCGCAGGTTCGGACCGGTCTGAGAGTCGACCCAGCCACGAGTGGGATCGTAGACGCGGGTTTCTGCGTGATTTAGAGCATTGGTGGTCTTCGTGTAGAAGCGCCCCGTGCTATCGAGGATGCTGTGGGTCTCCGTGGTAATGGCTGGGCCATCCGCCGGATCGACTGATGTGGACGTAATACGGCCTTGGGCGTCGCGGGTGTAGGTGGTGGTGACGGAGAGTGCGTGATTAGGCTCTACTGTTTCAGTCAAGAGCAGACCATTGGAATCGTATGTGAAACTCGATTTGCGGATAATCGTTTCATTCTGCCCCGTGGTGTTCGGGGCAACCGAAGTGACTTCGGCAGATGAAAGACGCCCTATATACCACGCGGCAACATTGTCGTATGCGTAGAGGTTTTCAGTCAGTTGGGTGTAGCCGTCTCCGTAATCGATGAAGATTTCTAGGTTGTTGCCATTGGCATCGAATTCATTGGTCGTGGTGGTGTGACCATAAGCGTTACCCACAACAACTTGCGGGTTTTCATCATCTCCGATTAAATAGTCCAGAAAGTCTTCTGGGGTATATCCGGAAAAGTCAGTCGCGGGCTCATACTCGCCTTTCCATTCTTTGGACTCTTCAACGAAGGGAAAGACTGTGTAGTAATCATCATGATCATTGCCGGTTTCGCCTGGTTTCAGATTCATGCCCTTACAGTTAAGCGTATTCTCGGTGTAAGATAGAAGCTGACCATTCGGGCCATAAGTCATACTCGCGGTTTTCATTCCAGTGTATGGAAAATCGTGATGCAGGATCTCGGTTTTGGTGAGTTGCGTCTGGACATCGTAGGACTCAAACATACGGAAGCCGAGAAAGCCGCGACCACGCGTATGGTAGCGAGCCTCAGCATAAGTGTATTCTGTAACGTAAGAAATCGGATCGCCATTGGCATCGTTGAGCCCAATGTCTTTAGTGATCGATGAAACCACATGCATCGAATTTTGGACAGTAACGGTTGGTGGTGTATTATCACCCACTCCTTTTGTATATACAGAGGAATCGGTAAGCGGCTTGTAGGTGATTTCAGTGGTAACTCCTAAATTGTTGGTGACGGACTTGAGGAGCGTGAGACTTGCCGCATTGGTTTCAACGAAAAGCCCGTTGTCGACGTAAATCCTATCTAAAAACCCGTCCCCATTCACATCTTTAAGCTCAGAAAAAATATGTTCCTGGTTAGCATCAAAAAAATGATAATGATCTGAATTATAATTCTGTATCAGATTTTGATTTTGTGATAATAGGAATTTAGTATCGAAATCAGATCCTGTATTTAAAGAGACCCACAATCCACTTTGACCAGTTGTGTAGTTATAATGATCGATCTTGTCGGGTAGACCGTCTCCATTAATGTCGAGTAAGTCAGAGAAAACATCCGCTTCAGCACTATTGTGTATCCAGCTTGAACGACATTGATTTGGCTCAGAACTGGCATACCACAAATGCTTTTGATTGAAGCCATTGCCATTATTGATTGAAACGTATACCCCCGGAACCGAGCTACCAGAACTATAATCGGCATGATCAACGCGGTCAGGTAAACCATCCCCATTCATGTCAAGTAAGCGGCTTTTTATCCCATGCTCATCTCTCCACAAAGGATAGTTCTGTTCATCCTTATTCAGGCTTTGATACCAAAGTTTCTTATCTTCAAAAGAAGAGCCGTTGTTTATCGAGACCCAGAGACCATAAATGTCATTATTACTTTCATACTCTCTGTGATCCACACGATCCAAAAGGCGATCACCGTTCATGTCGATAAAAGTGCTGTATTCGCTTCCATCTTGGTTTACCCACCTTACTTTATGTTGGCTTTCTTCACTTCCATTCAACCATCTGGTTTTAGCCTCGAAGCCATTACCATTATTAAGCGAGATCCACATGCCTGAATTGCTCCCTGCCGAATCAGGGTTAAAATGGTCTACTTTATCCAATAACCCATCTCCATTCACATCAATTAAATCAGCAGACACACTGCCACTGCTAGACGATACTTGCGGGTAATTTAAAGAATCAGTAGAGCTCTGATACCATAAGGATGCAGTATTAAAGCCGTTTCCATTATTAAGTGATACGTACAAGCCGTGAGAGGAAACGGAGGTCAAAGGATACCCATTCCACATGAATTGATACTGATATTCTGCATGATCGACCTTATCCAATAGCCCATCTCCATTCATATCTTTTAAAGTAGCTAAAGTACTGTCTTGATACTTCCATAAAGGTAAATTTTGCGCCCAATTATCTGACGAATACCAGGTCTCCGGTGTTGCGCTAAAAACCCCATTTTCGTTACGATAAATGTGCATACCTTCTATCGCATCTCCAAAGTCGTAAACGGGTACGCCATTCAAAGTATACAAGTGAGTCGGACTATAATATCTAGTCCTTAAAAGATCCAAATCGCCATCGCCATCAATATCTAAGATATCATTTGAAATCGAATTTCGATCTCGGTCAGCCGAGTGTTCATAGCTATTAGGGTGATTGTGAACCTTACTTCTAATAGAATTTATAGCGATATTGGCACTGCTCTCAAAATCAATGCTTGTCGAAGTATTTTGACCTGGACCGGAAACAGTGGGGTACTCATCAACTGATGGCACCAACGCTTGAAAAACCTGCACTTCATTCAAAAAATCATGATTCGAATTTTCGGCAACAGCTAGGCTCATGCTGCTACCATCATAACCATCACCAAATAAGGCATCATAAATGCCGACCGAAATCAAACGCTCTAGTAGACCATCTCCGTCATAGTCTATCAGATCGGCTTCATAAGGGGAATAATAGATATATTTTGACCACTCTGCATTGCTGTATGCATCTTCACGCCCAGGCTCAGATTGGAATGGATATTTCTCATAAGTTCCATTGAGCCATTGAGACCCCTGATCAAATGCGATGGGCACGTTGTCATTCCACTCAAATGTAGTAGAAGCAGACTGCCCTGAATCAGAACTTGTAAACGTTATCATTTTAACGCGTGAAACATTTCTTTGCAGACTTACTTCATAGTTTAGTGCGTAATTATGTATTTCGGAAACACCACTATAGGCACTGATTTTGGCAAGACGCCGATGTGCCGCATAATCAACCCCGATTAAAAAACTCGGAATTTTGTCATTTCGATCCTCATATTCAAAAACCACCTTAAACAAAGACCCTGGATCACCATACCAGATTTCCGAAATATACTTCATTTCCGATTGAGCGTCCTGCAGGTAATGGTAGGTAATCGCATTACCATTAGTGTCTTCAACTTTCTCTAACATCCAAGTAACCTTTGAACCATCTTCAGGCAATGCGGGCGAACTGCTGGAATCGTAGATAAGAGCTGCAGCGGAAGATAATCCATAGGTCTTCGTAAGACCAGCCTTAGTTTCCACTGTAAAGAAATTTGGACCACTGGCAGCGGTGCCATGCGCGATGACACGCACAAAGCTATCGATTTCGGTTCGATACTCGGAGCCAGGGGCACCATAGGTACCTGCGACACAGACTAAGCGTTGGCCATCGAGACTAAAGCGATCGTTGTTATCGAAATCGATACCGTCCGTGAGATCATCCTGCTCTAAGGTCGTTGGCGTGCGTGAAATCGCGGAAAGGCCGTCCAGACCGAAGCCCATGCCAAGCAGACCATTGCCACCGCTACTATCGTAATTGATCCCTAGCTCTGGTGCCATACCTGCGACACCAGCCGGAAGACTAATGGGCATTGAGTAAGTGGCGCTACCGGTATTATTAACCGCAACGCCTCCAGGGAGCGATCCGGCGAGTGTATTAGCATTGAGGTTGCCCAAACTAGCAGTGAACAAAGAAGCCAACAACGCACAGGCAGCAATCGCTCTGCATCTGGAGGAGGAAGGGTCGGAATTAAAGAAAAATGACATGTTTAATCGTAATTATACGTTCAAAAATTTAGTGACGTGAGCACTAGTTCGTTTGCTGGCGTTTCTCGCGGATCTCCCGAAGGTCCGCAACGCGCCGTAAATTGAGCTCGGAAGAAGGATTTATATATTCATCTGTGCGCAGAGACGCACTGGCAGCCATTGAGCGCTGAAGTGCTGGGCTGAGGCTAACTTCATCAATATTCGGCGCTGGCTGACTATCCCACGCGACAGGAAGTGGCGCACCTGCGACGGGAAGTGGCTCTGAAGGCTGCGGCTCTGTAAGCGTCTCCTCGGCGATCAAACGATCCTCTTGCGCAACAAACTCTTCGACATTGACCAAGGCTTGCTTGATCAGTTGGTGCTCTGAACTGAGCTCTGAGCTGGATGTCAGATCCAACACGATTGGATCTGGATGGTTCTTCTTATAAACAAAAAATACGAGCAGCGCGATGGCGGCGATGCCCAGTAATGTATAGATGAAATCTGCGTGTTTCTTCATGGAAATAGTCGGTTCTGAGAATTACTCTGCAAGTGTGGTGGACTGAGTGCCTTCGGTAATTTTAAAACTACCACGCCCAATCAAGGTGATGGCAATCGTGCCACCGGTAAGCGTATTCGTCGTCGCAATCGAAGCCGCGTTATCAGGTGTTAATGCGGACGACCCGATGTTGCTTTCGGTTCTATTTGCGAGTTGATCACTATCCAAATCACCAAAAGCACCAGTCAGGCCTTCATTCGACAGCGCAGAATATCCTTCGCTGACCTCCCAGCCATCTTCGAGCCCATCTCCATCAGTGTCTTTCAACTTAAGCGAGAGACCTGCATTATGCTCATACAGATTACCCAAACCATCTCCATCACTATCCTCAAGGTCGTCGTACAGAGTCACCTCGATTTGGGCGGACGCCGGCAAATATGTGGTATCACCTGAGTCTGAGACCGATAAGACGACACTCCCCGAGCTTGATTGCCCAACCACCGTAATGGAATTGCCAGTCTGGGTGACTACAGAAAGCCCAGTTGGCACTGTCCATACGAGTGCACCGTAAACTCCTGAAGCAAGGTAAGTCGTCTGACCATATCGCGGCAGTTCGGATAGCCCGGAAATAGTGATCTCATGAGGCAAGCGTTGAACACTCAAAGTGGCTAGATTACTGTATACACTACCCGCAGCGTTAGAAACATAGGCCTTATATTGCCCCGCATTATTCGTATCGACCGCAGAGAGTGTCAAGTTTAGCGAACCACCAGCTTGAACCTGAATACCATCCTGGTCCCAACTGACGTAGTGCGGGTCCTGAGGGTGCGACAGCTGGATGGAGAACGTTGCAGTTTCGCCAGCAGAAATCGAAAGCGATTGCGGCTGCGTCGTTATCACCGGATTATAAACGAGCCAACTAGTGGGCAGATCGAACACCTTGAACCACTCCTCAGTCGCAAAGTTGTAAAACTGCTGAGGATCCGCCCCGCCAGAATACCAGAGCCACTGATCCCAGTCCTGACAATAGATGGAGGGAAATTGCCCCGCAGCCGACCACAACCAGCCTAGTTGCGGATGGTGGATCCAGCCATTCGCGGTGTTTGTGAAATCCGACTCATAAATGATCTCACCGCCTAACAGAGGTCCACCAGAACTGCTGGATGAGGCAACTGCCATTAACATCGGGGCTGCCGAAAGTAAAGTGTCCCCTTCATTTACCTCGAGAAAAGCTGACGCCTCCTGCGGTGGCACAGAGTCTGGCAACAGCTCAGGCGCACGGGGGAAAAAGGTGCGAGGAAAGGTTCCCGGCTGCCCACCTGAGTAAGAAGAGAGACGACTGGCGGGGAGTAATTGTGAAGGTTCAGTTCGTACAGTGTCAGGTAGAGATACGGCTACATCCAGATGATCCAAACCACCATCTTCATAGTGAAGCACCTCCAGTAGGTAGGGGCGATCGGCCTCAAGTCGAATCGCTTTAGAGCGTTGGCGACGTCGATCATCGAACGTACGATAATCACTGGCTTCTTCTAGAGCGACGAGTAAGCGTTTGCCGGCTCCTTCCTCCTCAGGATCGGAAATATAGAGGGCGGCGCTCTCGTCAGCACTTAACCAAAAATGGTAACGGCCACTGACCTCAGGAACATAGTAAGCTCGAAGTCTCTCAAGATATTGGTCTGCATGATTCGTGTAAGCCCAAGGCTCATTCCACCCGCGCGTCGTTAAACCGGGAATGAAGTCAGCACCCGTGGGCTCGAAGGTTTCGACATGATTTTCCATCTCACTGAGACTGCTTAAAGCCTGAGTTCCCAACCAATACTCGCGGTCGACGGTTCCCGTCATGTACCAAGCCTCCTCATATAGGTTAAGCTCTCCTGGTCGAATGGTCTCGTGAATCGCAGGATAGCCCGCCTGCTGCGCGCGAAGGTCGACCGCATCCTCAGTAATGATTCGAGTCTCAGCAGTTCCCAAAGATGCAACTGATACAGTAGTGCTCGATAAAGGCTGGGCACGGCTGACGAAATCGGACGGCTCATCGGAAAAATCCAAATCACCAATCTGCATAGCACCCGCCCCACCGCTGCTAAGCGTGAAAAGGTTGGGCTTCGCGGCAAGGTTAGTGCTAAAAACCTGAGTACCTTCAATAAATACACGACAATCGGCACCTCCCAGTGCTGCCGGACGCAACGAAATCGCGAGACGTAGCCAACGCTCGGGATAGCCGCCTTCCGACAAATTGTAGAAAACGTCCGTGTAAACCGTATCACCGTTGAACTCCAACAACACAACGCGGCCAAAGTCTGCATCTTCAGAGACAAAACCGATCTCAAGTCCACCCAACTCCAAGAACGGGGAATTCGCTTCGGCAGTCGCGGGAAGGCGGAGTGCCAGGTGAACCT